>JAODUG010078572.1:0-12876 GCA_027564795.1 Aphredoderus sayanus
GAACCTTTCGGCCACTCCAAAGCGCTTTACACTTTTAGCCTCACATTCACCCATTCACCCATTCACACACACATTCACACACCGATGGCGATGGCTGCCATGCAAGGAGACACCTGACCACCGGGAGCGGTTAGGGTTAGGTGTCTTGCTCAGGGACACCTCGACACTTGGTGAGGAGTTAGCGGGGTTCAAACCAGAGACTTCTCAATCACCTGTCGCCCTGCTCTACCCACTTCACCACTGTACATGTACAGTGTACTGAATTCAGTACATGTACTGACATTTAAATGAGGACAATATTACATATATAATGAAACATTTAAAGGTGCCAGAGTTCATATATGTCCAGTAGGACCGACAGTAGTTAGTAGTAGTTTCAGAACTACAGTACAATATGAAGAAACATGTTAACTGTAATAGTGAATTTAATAATCCAGCTAAAGTACAGTAAAACAAATGTAATACTATGTGCACAATAACTTTCCAAATACAAGTGCAAATGCCAAATGGAAATCCTATAGTATACAGACAGGCTACTATTGGCTCATCAATGGCATATTGCATACTTTCATGCCATAATAAGCCATATACCCACCTCCACTAGCATACTCCATGATTAGGTAAAGGGTTTTATCCGTCTCAATCACCTCAAACAGCTGCACTGTAGCACAAAACAGATTCAGATTAAACAAAGAAAGATCTTAATAAATCCCGCTTTCATTTTTAAAATGAAAACAGCCATTGGTCTGCCTTACCAAGGGCCACTACTAATGCTGTGCGTTGTTTATATTTTTTATATTCATATGACATTTCAGATTTAGAAAACCCCTTTCCCTTCCCCCAACCTCTGTGACCTCTATATCAAGGCCTAAAGAGCTGCCAGCTCCTGTATGTTTGTGGCTACAAGAGTAAATACTTTTCATACCATTTTAAGAAATCTTTAATTTGCCAGTTTAAGGAATCTGAAAATGAAATCATCTTGGGCTTATCCAATATACGCTTTGGCTCCATACGATACCAATCCTAGTTATGGAAAAACATTAGTACAGTTGCGTCCTTTAGGGCCCTGAGTACATGGTGTTAAAACCACTATAATCTTATTGTTATTCTGTCTTTAATGTTATAATGTATGTATTCTTATTGTATTGTATCCTTAGACCTTGAGTCTGTAATGATTGATTGATTGATTGATTGATTGACTGACTCTAGTCAGCTGCTTCTCTGAATCCTATTCAACATTCAATATATAGCATGCAAGCTTCAATCTTTCCAGAGACATGGTGAATAATTGGGCTAAATTTACACACACACTTACTCACAGAATGGTTGGACACAAATACATATGTGCATGTCTATATTTAATGTATATATACTCATATACTGTATATATACTGTATATATACTTACCTATGTTTGGATGATTCAAACCTTTCATTATTCGTACCTCCCGAAAGAGCTAGGAAGAATACACAGACAGTTAAAGCAGGATAACATTAGGCATTTAATATTTGTATGTGCCTTTCCATACCTTGTAGTCTGGGACAAGGCAGTATTTCAGTTTTGACACTGCAGTAAGTCAATGCAGAAGTGGGCTAGCAGAGCAAGACAATCTTTCTTGCTTTTGACCCATTTTGTGTAGCGTAGCTGCAATGTAGTACTTTAGTGTAGGGTAGGCAGAATAGATGCACATTTTAACCTCTAAATTACTCCAAGTGTAAATCTGTAATTTACAATAAAGTATAATTAAATAATTTAGAAGACAGCCAACGTGATTGTAGGGGTTAGTTCAACAGTACTCCTACTCTATGTCGTACCCTTGTAGGGAACACAGTACAAGTATTTAAGAGCTGGTACACAAGTATAGGAGCAGTTAGGCCCATGTCAGGGACCAGGCCTCCAATACCAGCCCACCACTACACTGTAGGTGCAGACTCCAGTGTAGTGGTGTTTGTCCATTGAGGTCTGAACAGATTAACTAGGGAACATACAGCGTGTTGTATGCGTTGCCCTTGGTGCTGCACGCGTATGATGAGGATTATGGCAAGTCCCTCCTCACCATTAGACCACGCCTCTGCTCCCTGGCATCACCACCAGTGGCACAACGATGGCACGATAAGCGTTTTCCATTTTCCACTTTTCTCAACCCTCGCCCCCCCCACCCCCCTCCCCACATGTCACCCTCACTTCCCTCCATCTCCAATCCGGTTCATTTTCTTCAGTCTTTCCTCTTGCTGTGCCTAATGTCGCCGTTGCCATAGCAACCCCAGTACTAACACTAGAGTCTTCCCAGCTCCTTCCGCTGTGGCGAGGGGAATCTTTGGTTACCGAGTGCAGAGGTGTCTCATCATCTGCCATCCAACAATTGTCTCATCAGCCACAGACAGTCAGATTCTTCAGAACAATGCCTCGACAGTGTTTTACCCCTGCCATTTTGAAAACGCCCACAATTTTAATGGTGGAGATGAAAATGCTGTTAATCTCGGACTGCAATGAGCGTACACTTTGGGTTGCAGCACACACCCGCGACAAACTGATCAAATCTGCAGCCTCTCTTCGTGTAAAATGACATGGCATCTCAAACCTCAGTATTAACATGTGCTACAGCTGCCCTTGTGGTTGAAGTCGGCATTACATAAGAACACTGTCGATTTGGTTTCAAACTCAAAGAGCACATACTCCTCCTCCAGCACATGAACAGTGAGTGGCTAACACTCTTCTCTACTCTTCCCCCTACAGCTCAAATGCAAAAAAACTGTACCCCCACATTTGTGCTTGTAGGGAGATGTAATACAAGCCAGGAGTATGCTGTGCCTTTAATGTACCCCTGTGACCTTAAATATATAAAAGACCTATGTCTCAAAACTGCTGAGCTTCAGCGTTCAAGTAAATTCGGTTCTCCTCCTCTCCCTGTTTCCATCACTCTGTCTTTCTCTCCCCCTTTTCCCCCCTCTCCCCCAACCCTTCATCTTCCTCAACCCCGTTCAAACATAACAGGCCAGATTATGCTAATATGATCTCTTTCATGTCTTCAGCACTAAGGATTTTCTCTAGCCTTTGGATACTATATGTAAAAGGGGCCTGCTATCATCACCAACCAATTGTATTCTGGAATGGAAGCAATCTCTCCCATCGCTAGCCAATCATTCCCCTCTCTCTTCAATGCCGTCTGAAATGTTGCACCATTGTGTGTTGCAACAGCCCTATTGCATTGCCCCAAGATGCACAACAAGCCAATCAGATGCAAGATGCAGGAATGAGGAGCACAGGTTGTGGATGTTAGATTCTTCTATGCAATGGGATACTAGTGTATACACTGGGGTACTCCTATACACTGAGATACTAGTGTATACACTGAGATACTCCTATACACTGGGATACTCCTATACACTGATATACTAGTGTATACACTGGGATACTCCTATACACTGATATACTAGTGTATACACTGAGATACTCCTATACACTGGAATACTAGTGTATACACCGGGGTACTCCCATACACTGATATACTAGTGTATACACTGAGATACTCCTATACACTGGAATACTAGTGTATACACTGAGATACTCCTATACACTGATATACTAGTGTATACACTGAGATACTCCTATACACTGATATACTAGTGTATACACTGGGATACTCCTATACACTGATATACTAGTGTATACACTGGGGTACTGGGGTACTCTGCCATGCTAGAAGCGTGGCAGAGTAGCTACAGTATAATCGTCAAACAATCACCAGAATTAGAATGAGTCAAAACATAAAACAGACCACGCGCAACATCACATATGATGAGTTGCCAAATGTATAAATAAGGTGGGAAAACCCACTTGAATTGGTGGGAGCACTTATACACTACTGTATGTGTGTGATATAGGATAAATGTGCAAGCCTTGACCAATACCTGACATTTCAATTCTACAGGCGGAAAAAGTACATGCGTGTCAGTGTAGCATGCTATTGACATAACACAGGACAACCCAAGGACCTTCAGGTCATGCAAACTTTGCAGCTATAGTGTTTTTCACAGCACAAGTACAGCTACCTTCATTTGAATAAGGAAAAGTGGGTGTATATGTCGTATTGCACCAGCACTTAATACTGTAGCTGGCATGTCCGCCACACTGGTTCTGCCCTTCATGCACAACAAACCTTAGAGAGACCACCATTCAGGCTCTACTCTTAACATGCTGACAAGCGGAAAAGGGAAGGCAATGCTTGATATGCCCTCCTTGTGACAACACCACCTAAGCACTACCAAAGACAGTCTCAAAACTCACTCCCAGTACAAAACAAAATGGCTGTCCAACTAACTATCAACAGCAACTTTAGAAAACCTATGGGTGAAATCACAGAGGGTTTGTCCATTTATTAATAGTTTTGCATCTGATTGCCATGAAATCACAAATTTAGAAATACACATATCTCTATGTTGTTTGCATGTGCACAGACGATACGTGGTGCCTGTGGAAACATCAGTTGTCTCCCAACATCCCCCCCGGGCCACTAAATAGACACTAGCCCTTTAAATGTGGAGAAACCAGGATTAGAAATGTGTTGGGTGACCATACTCTGATGAGTAATTCGGTGATGAGGTCAGGGAGACGTTCCACATAGCAGAGGTCTCCTCGTCCAGCTCTTAGTCCCTAGCATCTCATCACATACATTGAACCCATTTTTATCTGTTACTGAAAACAGCCCCAGGAAAAAAGCTAACTTCTACAATTCCGATTACATTGCATTACATTTTGTCAAGGTGGAAAAATACAGACCTATTATACAATCAAGTGATTTTGTGTGTTGCTGCATTGTGTTAGATCTCCCTGGACTTGGTAATCAGGGTGATGATGATGATGAAGACAATTCCTAAATATATTTGTATACGTTAATTTCATCATAAATATTAACTGGACTCACCTTTTGTAGGCTGGTTGGATTCAACTGAGTTTTGTCAATGATTTTTATTGCAACCTTGAATATAAAATAAGGATAATCTAAATTAGCACATAATATATAACCAAACATATACAGTACATTATACCCATCCACCTACCCATTTACCCATCCACCTATCCCTATACCCATCCACCTATCCATATACCTATCCACCTATCCATATACCTATCCCTATACCCATCCACCTATCCCTATACCCATATACCTATCCATATTCCCATCCACTTATCCCTATACCCATCCACCTACCCATATACCCATCCACCTATCCCTATACCCATCCACCTACCCATATACCTACCCATATACCCATCCACCTACCCATATACCCATCCACCTACCCATATACCTATCCATATACCTATCCACCTACCAATATATCCATCCACCTACCCATATACCCATCCACCTATCCATATACCTATCCACCTACCAATATATCCATACACCTACCCATATACCCATATACCTACCCATATACCCATCTGCCCATGCATATACCCATATACCCATGCATATACCCACCCAACGCATCCACTTATTCGGTTTCTCACCTCCTTGCCCGTCAGGATGTGGCGGGCCAGCTTGACCTTGGCAAAGTTCCCCTTGCCGATGGTCTTGAGCAAACGGTAGTTGCCGATGTGCGACTGCTCGTCGGAACAGGAAGCGATGGAGTTCCTGCAGCGGGCGCCCAGCGAGCGACTGGACAGGCTGGTGCCCTTGTCTGGGCGGCTGGCTGCCAGAGACACATGCTGGAGGGGACGCAGAGGAAAAATGGAGGTTCAAGACAAGAAAAACTACCGCAGACTGCATGTTACAGAGAAAAGGTTATATTGAGGAATAAACATATTGAGGATAAACATAAAATCTGCCAACAAAGTTTTACTTTCAATGTTTTCATTTTATTTCACATTTAAAAAGGTGATATACAATATATCTGATCTTTTCAACATTAATATAGCAACAAACTATTTCCTATGTAAAGAAAGTTATAGAGGAGCATTGGCATCCTGAGTAGAGAATGATTTCACATTCCCTGTGTGTGTTGGAATCTGAGATCCTCTGTTGTTTGTTTTCATGGCTGGGCTGGACACAGGTGGAGCATGTATTTTGGTCTGAAATACTGGTGCATTCAGTGTGACATCTAGTGGCAGAATAGATCCCCATTATTCCCATATCCACCAAGCAGCCCCACCCACTGTATCCTGTATACTGCCACCTACTGGCCTAGATGTAGCTAAACCTTATCATACTGGCCTGTGTGGCAGGGAGACCCGTACTATAGAAAACAGAATAACTGTCTGCAGCAATGAAACAATCTATACCGCCATCTCACATTAGTGGCATTTATGATTGTATATCTTCATAAAAAATATTTAAAAAAATCAAAATATCAGCTAGTGTACACTTTATTTATGTTCCCATTTGTAGACCCAGGGCTGTATTGATACACCGGATTATTTTTCAGCACGCATAAAGAACGGGCAGCTACCAGAACTTGAGATATTTGCTGAATTTGACATAAAGTATTATCTTACTATCGCTTACCGCACCTTTAAGTAAATATAATGTGCTAGCTTACCTCATGCTCTGTACAAACTGGGTGTATACTCTGTACCCCCAGAGGAACGCCGTGATAAATAAACATTGTTTCAAGAGCCAACAGATGTAGAACTAGTGTGCATCTCCTCATCATGTAGTGTCACCTCTAATGTTCTACATCTGCTGTAATACATTTGTTGAAGATAGTACTGTACTACTGGGTAGCCATTTGTTCTGTTAATTGCTGACTATCACTGACCTAAATTAAACAGGCAAAATCTGCATACAATGAGAATGCATTGTGAGAGCCTTTTCCATATAAAAGCCTCCTTTGTTTTCCCAGAAACATTTCAACATAATGTTTATTTGATTTTATGAAAATTAAGGATAACTTTGCCGAGTGTTTGACACCCAACCAAAATGATATTGCTTTTCATCCCTGCTTTTAACCCTCGTAATGTACTCAAAGATCTCATATTTGGCCACCTGGCGGGGCCATCTGATTGTGTATGATTTGTGTGTTTTTCAACTTTCATTGCTCTGTGTATTTATTTATTTATTATTTATTTATGTATTTGTGTTGTTTTATGTGCCTTTTACCCCTCTTGTTGTTCTTGTGTTTCCAACACACACCTTGTTGTGCCAGCAGTGCACATCATATGTCTGTGTAAGATGTAGAATTAGGTTTAGCGCCTTCTATCTGCCACAAAGAGCAAGTGTTTTGGCATTCTGACCCAGAGGACTTGACGAGGGTTAAATGCTTGTCCAGTGGTTCAGATCAGCAAAATGACCAAATAACAATACTGGAGTCTTCATTTTTACTTGTTCTATATGGTAGAACATCCACAACACTTCTACTGCTCCATAAAAGTATCTAAGCAGGCTATAGCCTCATTTACACTTGATAGCGTGAATGGTGCTAGTTAGTGGCCTGAATGTGAACCCAGCCTTGACCGAGCTATCCAGGTATGGCAGGGTCTCCGCAGCCCAAGTCATGGCTAACCAATACTGCAACGCAAGGGCAACAATTCCATAAACAAATGAATCGCCACGTCGTGTGAAAAATAATGATGTTCTACATGCACTTTACAGTTCCGAAGAAAAACGGGTGGGGAAGGGATAGGAAGGGAAATGGCAGCAAAGCACAGCAAAGAAAAAGGCCTGGCGTGGAAATAAAATACCAAGCTAACACCGGGAGACAGACGAGCCAAGTGAGAGCGTAACGGGGGGGACGGGGGGGGGGCGACGACGACGACGACGACACAGAGCAAGAGAGGGAAGAGAGAAGACGGGCAGAGCAGTGTTGTAGAAACGGGAGCAGATGCTATAGCTCAGGAGTCTCAGGCCTAAAGGCATCACACTTGCATTCTCCCCAGCATGTCATGTTGCTTTCAGCTTTGCGCACACACATACACAAACACACACGCGCGCGCGCACTTAGGCCACGCCCACAGACACTCCCTCTCCCCTAAAAGCTCCATGTCTTGTATTGTATTCAGCCAGTGTACAGTGCACCACCTGTGCCAGTGTGGATGCATTTACCTTTGCATTTTGCGAGGGCAATTCGCTGCTCTGCCATCGCCACTCTCCATTACAGCTACGGCATACACTGGGAAGCATGATCAATCGCGCACGTCCCAAAGTCACGTGCATTTACCCACACACATACTGTATGTGCACGTTCACTGAATAATGGATTGCACACACACTATGCGATGTGTGATATAATAATATACACACACATTCATTTCACACACATTGTTGGGGGGGGGGGGTACATTTGTTACATCTAAGGTGGTGCTGCTGTACAAAACCTGCATGTCAATCACTTCCTATACTCAACGATACACTATAAACTTTATATTGCTTTTGAGTAGCCACCTCTACCGCGTGTTAGACCCTATGGGCCAGTAGAGATGCACGGGAGATGTAGAGGTCTAGATGGCCTACACATTCCCGTCTTAGAAATCATATTCAACCTATTGTGCAGAAATGCATGGACCCTGTATCTGCAGGCCCCACTTGTGTTGGCTTCAGCGGAGACTATCTAATGGATGATGTCTGAAACTAATGCAGGTTTGGGCAGACGCTTTTGCAAGCTACGCAGTGGACTGCAGATAATTAAGCCCGAATACCGTTATATACTTCACAAGTGGGACAATTTGATATTAGATATTCCTGTATTTTCGTTTTCCTCTTTGCAGCCAATTTGCAGGGGTGGGACACCCATCCAAATTGAGTCGGCCTAGCCACACAACGGGAATACACGAACAGTAGGCTGCTATGTGACATCACTATCTCCACAGCCTTCTAATGAGAGGCGACAGCTTGCTATGAAGCTTCTGCGCAGATCCACAGAGTGTTATCGTATGCGGATGGACTCAATCTGTGTTTTGCCTGCCATCAGCTCTTTCGCTGTACAGACACTCAAGGATAGCCCATTTTGAGATAATGTACTATGCAAAATAACCCTCCAATATCACGTCCAGTGTTCCTTTTTATAAATAACACGCTAAAGCAAATATGCTCCCCCACCTGCACTATGAATGAACAGTAAATAAGGATCGAGGCCCAGTTTTAGAACATTTGGTTAAGGCTTGCATATATTTTGCATGCAAAGAAATAATGCCAGTGGGTTATTAATTCAACTTACGTGGTCAGTACTCCTGTCGTTTCCAGACGGCAACGCAGAACGAGAAGACATTTTCCCTGAGTAAGATTCACGTTGTGTTTATGCGGATGATATTTACAGGATTAGGCTCCACAGATAATAACATCCGACATCGGCAGTTCCGCAGATGCGACCTCGTCCCGATCAATCTGCCTCTTCTCCAACCGGCGAAGCCGTGGTTGAGAGACCTGTGCCTGTCATGGCAGCATTGGGGATCTGGGCTGTCCTCAAGCGAGCTGCATATTCACCGACCAGTGTACAGAATTCGACCGATCAAAGATGCAGCAGAGGAATGCAAATCCTAAGCATCGAATAAGTGCTAAATTGCGGTAAGGTTTGGCCAAAGCCCAACATCTCTTTGGCGTCTCTCCACCCCCTGCCTCATTTCGGCATACAAAACAAATATAGCTTCTACCAGCTTTGTGTGTCCGTTTAGCATTCTACTAACCAATGCAATTTTTCACTTGGTCCTCAATTCGTATGCAGTCGTTCTTCATTGCACTGGGGGCATTACGCAGGAAAACAGACGCTAAGGTGCTGTAAAGGGCTCGATATTCCCGATCCGTGAGATGCGCCACTTCTCCCGTCAGGGATGCTGACAGACATCTCCCGAACAATGCCGAAGACTGCCGAATGCACGAGCATGCATTTCAGTGTGAAAACCGCTCCGAAGACGACCGAAAAACAGAACCGTTTCAAATCCATTCAACGTGAGTTTTCTGTTTATAAAATCTGAGAGAAATAACAAGACGTCTCCGTAACAGTGGCATGACCACTAAGGATATTATGTTTGCTTCGGGTTCCATAGGCTACCGTGTGTTAACTTTAAGAAGCAGTTCAAGCTGACAGAATATTCAGTTGAAACATCAACTGAATATTGATTGTTGCATTCTGACAACCTTGTCCAAGGTCAGAGAGAAAGCTAAAGTCAAACAGTACGCATATCATTTTAAGCAATATATTAAACTCCTGAAACAATTCTGAAACAATTCTGAAACAAATGCTGAAATTCCAAATCGTTTTGGTTTCAGGTGGATGGATTTTTCACATAATGTTATCACATAACGCAATGTCCCATCATTTCCACTAGATGGTAGTGATGATAAACGGTTTGCAGCAACCAACTTATACTCAGGAAAGCAGTAGGACATCTCATTTTCGAAAACCCAGATTTGCATTCTTTACATGGACTGGAAACAAACAGATGCTAGAATTATCTCCAGTAGGTTGGGCTACTTCCTGGTTCCGGGACAGATGCAGCTTTGTTTGTTTTTGGTATATTCTTTCTGTTATCATGTTATCTCAAATCTCAACAGTGTTTTATTTTGTTGTTTTATTTAATTTTCTTTTCACTTATTTATTGAGGAAAGTTGTATAGACAGAGAGTATCATGTTGCCATGCAAGACAAACTGGACAAAACAGCTCCACACACTGATGCATACAGGGACAGAACATGGGTGGGTACTGTAGGTACAGATGTCAAATGTCAAATGGACTCAATGTTCAAGCATGAAAGGGCAAGTTTGCTGGACCTTGTCAGCATGGTTGCAGAGCGGATGTGGCATAATTAATCACAAAGCTCCACTGCCTGATGATGAAAAATAGCTGTGGGTTCAAGAAGGTATACCGGGGAGGTTATTGGGATCTTATATTCACAGATAAACAGGACTGCAACGCTCATGCATTTTAGTGTGTTTAAGAACCCATTGAACCATAAAAGGAATGTGTTGAACATACGTTGATTATATCTTTGTACACTAGTTCTGGTTTACATGTCCAGTACCACATAATATGATGTGCATGTAGACTGCATGCAATCATGTTCACATCTTGAAAAAATATATCTTGAGTTCTGTGATTGGAGACAACTATTAGCTTATACCTGGCCCAAAATGTCAGGTTTTAAATTATGTATGATCTGGCATAGTGATACCATATCCTGCCTGAATTGACAAAAATGTTATTTATAAATGGAAAGTCAGTTTTAGGCTCCCTGATGCATTAAAAGCAGGAGCTTTGCTTAAAACACCTTAAACTGTTGTTGGTGTGGTCTAAATGCTTGCTTCCCCATATAGCGCAGGTGCACTACACTGACAGACAAATAAAGGACATGTGGATTAATAACTGAAGGTAACAGACCTTTTCACAGTGCTACTGAAGAGAGGTACACCTTCTTCCTGTCCTGTTCCTTATCTGTTGAATCACTGCACAGGTGTGTTGAGTTAATGTTGCTGCTTAGTCCTGTTCTCAGGTGTGTGGGCGTGTGCACACACTTACTTCGAGCTCAAATCAAGATAAACTCCCTCAGAAGCTCCGCCCCACCCATTTAAATGCGTTGCATGTGCGTGTACTCAAGTCGGAACAACAACTCGTAAAGTCTAAGAACATTTTGGTGGGCCTCCAGTAAGTTGCAGTAAGTTTCTTTTTTTTTTTTTTTCGGAAGTGGGAATAGTAATCAGTTTAGTGGAGATGGCCTAATGGGCTGGATGCTCAGTAGGGGGAATGAGAGGAACTTGCCCCCCCTTTCTCACCGAAACGCGATTCTATTCCTCCCCACCAACCTTCTTGAGCTAATCTAGTTCCACCAGGTTGGAATTGTATTTATTTAACCCCCAAATCAGTAAGTCAGCCCCTCCACAGCACAACGCCCTGTGGGCAACTTTCACCCCTGCAGTGGAGCCACTTGGAAATGATACGCCCTTTTTATTGAAGAATTATATGAAGAACGGTGGTCAGAATATTTGAATCTTTATTAAATTTGAGTCTAAGAATTGAATATCTAATTGGTGTAGCTAATATTGTGCGAACAATGAAGGGCTCCTGTCCGTGTGGTTAATATGGGTCAGCGTGACCGCTGTGCAGTTTGGAAACAACAAGGGCTGTAATCAAGTCCATGAGTGAATCTTTGGCTCCCTGTGGCGTTAGGACCACAGGTCACACATGTGTCTAGCCTTTCGCTCAACTCTTGGAGAGATCAGATAAGTCCCCACTCGGGGACTAATGTTGTGAGTTTACTCCAAATCCTACCTCAGGTTTGTGTTTCCTGCAACACCTCTTCCTGATGGGGCACAGAACACAACCTGCTTACGTAAATAAGCGGGGGAGAGAGAGCACAGAGAGCCAAAGGTGAGCCCCTGTTGCCATATTTCACAGGAGGCACCATTGTTTAGCTCCAGACTTATTCCTTGCCATGCAAAGTAGTTTCCGTTCTTGCAGTTCACTTGAGCTGATAAATTTGTTGTTAACAGACAACTTTTGGCGGGTCTGCAAAATCCTGAAAAAACACACGTGCAAGGATTCTTAGTAAACATTTAGTTTGTGTTCAGTTGCAAGAAGGTAATGTGTGATGATTAGCCATGATCTGTTTTTTTAGACAAGACACTGACTGATTGATTGATTGACTTGATTAAAATTTGAATATATTATAATCTCTGCATGCACATGCACACAAACCTCACCCTAAACATATTTCCGTTGTATGTTTAAGCATTGCTTTCCTGTGTTATCTCATCATTCAGAAGTTCAAAAATCATTGAAATAAATACAGTATCATTTATATATGAATATATAATATATATTAATGTGTGTGTATATATGCATGTGTGTGCATGTGTATATATATATATATATATATATATATATATATATATATATATATATATATATATATATATAGATATATATATATATCTCACAACA
>JAODUG010078592.1:0-12875 GCA_027564795.1 Aphredoderus sayanus
TGGCCAGCAGGTAGCTGTGCGGTGTGAAACTCACTCTCTGACGCCTCAAAGGACGCTCTGGCGATGCTTGCTAGGGCTCATTGGGTTTTAGCTCGCCTTGTAGGAGCGTCTGCTCTCTAAGCGGTGAGACCCGGGTTCGCGACCGGGACGCGGTTACATGAACCGCTGGTTGCCTATAGACTTGCTGCTATAGTTTTATGTGTTGTTAACTGTAACATTTCTTTAATTTGATGTTCCCATGAAAATTACATTATTGTGTTCCATGTTCACCTACAGATCCCAAATTATTTTAACGTTTTTGACTATTTGAATTAACTTCAATACCCGCACAGGTATTACATCTGCTAAGTGAGACAGCTTCAAATTGGTTTTAAAGTGAATGACCACAAAATGACAGGCAGTCCTACAGTGCCAGCATGCAACTGTACCTCAGTGGCCTGTAGCGCAGCCAGAGAGAAGCCCCAGGGTTATGATGATACGGGTGGCCAAGCACTGACCCTTGACTGTGGTGCTTCTATCCCCCCGACTGTGAATAAATGACTCTAAAGGGAGCCATCCCGCAGGATTAATGCACTCTGCGAGGCCCCTAGTGGGCTGTATGCAGCAGGGCGACAGGGTGAATGGATGTTACAGTGCTTTAGGAAAGATATTGCGCTTGTCGTTCAGGAATCAGGCGAGCCAATAAAGAGACACAGGAGATGGTTGGGATGTGGAAATTGAACGTCATGTTAAGAGGTGGGAACGGCCCTCAATTATTTAATCAAGAAGTAACCCAATTCAAGTGACGTGCACGTATAAAAGTCAAGTACTAAGTGATCAGGGAAACAAAAGCAATTTTTTTTATTAAAATGTATTAAACATTTATGCTGTTATCTTACGCCTTGTTTCAGCACAGACTATGACACTTACAGTATGTGATTATATCTGAAAATGTTTACATTGTCCTTGATTTAACACACCTTTTGTAACACTGCAATAGCTGTGATTATTTCTTAGATAGCTGCATGAAGCAGGTAATGGATAAATGCCTTTTAGACAGAAACATGACAGTTGCAAGCAGAGTATTGTGCTCTAGATTTCATATTAAGTTTAAATTAACAAATTATCTGTGACCATAGGCGTCATAATATGGCAGAACAAACTGTGGAATTGTTCCTTCACATTTGAAATGTGCATAGCCAGAGGGAAGCCAACCGGATATTAAACATGAACTGATTTTAGTTTGAAATTGCTATTTTCTACTTTCCATTCCTTTTGCTCTAGCTATCACCCCCCCTCCCATGTGTTATTGTCAGACTTGATACCAAACAAAATGGCTGCGGTTGACATGCTTTCATATTCTGATGCATTTTCCGTCAGGAAGATAAATTGTCCGGATGTGTTTGTGCTTGCACAAGCATTTTGCTGGGTGGGAGCATTTGTCTGGTGCTGCTGACACCGATGTGTAGCGGTGCTCGAGGATCACCGGCTGCACGGAAGATGCCGGGCCACCACACACTGATGACGTCTTTTTAAAATGTAGATGCCACTTTGGCACACCTTGATACAGGTCCTGGGACCACCATGCTATCTGCTGTACACACGTACACACACACACACACACACACACACACACGGCGCGCATTATACCTGTACATGCTATCACTCTGTGTGCGTGTGTGTGTCTTTGCCTCAGCTTCCTCTCTGGCTTCTTGGGGAGCCAAGACGCCAGGGCTGTTTTAGTGTGTGTCAGCTAGCGTTGTTTGTCATAGTTTTGTTTTAGATAAATATGAATCTCTCTCTCTCTCTCTCTCTCTCTCTCTCTCTCTCTCTCTCTCTCTTTCTCCCTCCCAGTCCCCTCCTCTGCCATCTTCCCCCATTCGTGAAGTGGGTAAACCAAGACCCCAGTAAGTTGTTTAACTGCAGGGCCCCAATTAGGCGGCGGAGTGAAAAACAGGGGGTGGAGGGTGATGGAGGGAGGGATATCAATAAGGTGAGGGGTAGAATGCAGGGGGAAGTGTTTGCCTGTAGCGCTCAAAATAGTCCCGACGTGGCTTCCTCTGCAGTATAACGGCAGTGGGTGGGGTGGAGGTGGTAGTGCTCTGCACTAGCTTGACTGTCGTTAGCATATCCCTCCACAGCCTGACAGGAGGAGAGGGCCCTGGCTGGCTGACAGACAGTCCTCAGCAGCCCCTCCCCCCCCCACACAACCGATGGAAGTTGGTCGGTCCGCAGGTAATTAAATCGGAGCTAAGTGAAGAGGGAGGGTTTGGTGGGGAGGTGACGGCCCCCCGTCTGAAATGGTTGCCGTGTGCCCCCCCCGCCCCCTCGTGAGATGGCAGGCAGGACTTTGCTGCTTAGGAGCGGCGCGGGCACACAGTTTAAGGAGACGGGAGCAACACGGCGTTAAATTGAACCAAGCAGGGCGTCTCTCGCGCCAGGGGCTGGCTGCATGTGTGTACTTCAGAGGCTACTAATCGCTTAAATGCCTGCAAGTTCTAATGGCAACACAATGCGGCAAGCTAATGTTTAGACCGGCGGTAGGACAATACAACAGTCTAAACTGTTGGATAGAAGGATAGTATAAAGGCCCTGGCAGCAACAAATCACTTTTCAAATTAGATTCTTTTTGCTTTTTTCTGTAACAATTCACTTTTCAGTTGCCACTTTTTCTTTAACGAGCACTAACGTGATTGGCTTTATGAGCGGCGGTAGCAGGTTAGGTCAGAGGTGACAATCCCGAAATTATGTCACACCTGTGGTTATTCTATTGTTTATCATCGTAATTATTTTTTTCAGAGAGACATTTAGGCTAAATGATATGTTGGACACATTTAACAATAAATCCAGCCCTTTTATGTCACATTAAAACAACATAGAAAACAACTGGTGATATTATTGTGAAGCTTTATCATCATATCTTGATCTTGGCTGTTAAAATACACAGAAGTCAGATTTTCACACAAACCATATCTATCTCAGCTATATACTTTGTCTATCTCAGATGTATACTGAGCAAATCCCAGTTATTTTATAATCTGTGTTATTATAAAGAAAACTGTTTTACAATGCAAATTCTTCCAAACGGGACAAATGGGACAATTCTTCCTCTATAGAGGTATGAATGGGGCGAGCTGTGGCCCATACTGTAGGTCTACACAACTAAACTCCTTAGCACTCGAAGGTTTTGTGGTGACATATTGAAGAGGGTCACGCGTGAACGAGTACATCTTTCAGGGCCGGCCTAATCTCATCTCTTGCAGTGAATATAGCACAATGTGCTCTGCCACAGCCACAGAGTCACATTCAGCAGGGCCACTAAGACAGGCAAATTGAGGCTCATTTTATCTAGGCTTATATTACAATATGTTATGATCCCAGAGCTGTCAGAAGATAAAAAGAGAACTGTCACACATGGCTCCGAGTTTAGAGAGGGCTGGAAAGTCTTTTAAAGTGCTGGGTACACATCAAATGAAAAAGTTGGTAAAGGTAAAATGTGTATGCACAAAGCACTTGTCTACTCTCATTGCAGCTCATTTACATGCATGCCAGATCATTTCTCATCTCACTTGCTCAATTCAGCCATAGACCTAATTACAGCAGCAGTGCCAGAGATTCTCACATCATCAAGCCAGAACTATTCAAGTGTAAACATGTGGCCTGCCACTGTAATGCCGTTTCAACACTTTCCAATGCAACGAGAAAGGAAATCCCCTTTGATCGCCAAGCTATATTTTCATGCAGTAAACGTGGCTTTTGTCACATCAAAGAGTGAACACAACCCTGTAGACTGAGAGGAAACCTCCCCTGTCATGGCTTTCATCACCGGTGCCCCGAAACGCAGGAAAGCTCTAAATGTGTTGGATGTGAGTGGTCTGCAGTTTCCATGTTGTTGTTGGACATGCACACTCACGCTACAGGCATATTTACTAGTGATGTTTTCACTTAAAGGTAGTGTTAGAGCATGCTTGCTTGCTTGCTAACTTTTAACCCAAATCAAAACAAAAACATCTCTCCCTTCAATGCCATAGGGGGCTTCTTCAGAAGCCCCACACGCATTGGAAACGCATTGCGGAGCCTAGGGCATTGTTGTTGTGAGCGGTGTTCACCATTGTTGTTGTGAGCGGTGTTCAGTATCTGTGCACTTGGCACAGATACTGTATATTTGGCACATAATTCTCATTGGAAATGAGAACTATGTTACTGTATCATAGGTCTATGTGGATATTGCATAGTGCAGATAAAGATACTTTCAGTTTATTACAAATTATCCACTGATAATGTATACAGTATGTATAATGATTGCTTTATTGATCACTAAGAAGATTACTAAACACATTTGAAGCAGGACTTATTTCTGTTAAACAAAAATAAAGATAAAATAATATAACTTTTTATTCCTATATATAACTTAATACATAATAAATTCCTCACGTTAGACTACATAATATGCTTTCTCATCTTTGAATAAAATGCAACACTAACGTGAGACATATTGTATAGTACAGTATGTTTTATGGGAATGTAAAGATTAATATACTGTTATTTGGCAGGATATGCAATCTGTTGCTGTGCAACACATCTCATCTCCTTAACATCTCTATTACTTCCTCTCCCATTCAGCTGTATGTATCCTATGTTATATTGTGTTACATGGGGCTTGAATTACATCAACATTTGTGTGTTTAAAATATGGTGTGGGCACATGGAAATGTGTCTGCACATCTCTTGTGTGTGTGTGTGTGTGTGTGTGTGTGTGTGTGTGTGTGTGTGTGTGTGTGTGTGTGTGTGTGTGGGTTTGTGTACAGTATGTGTCTTAGGTAGTTAAATCCATACTTGAATGGCTCATTGTGTTCAATGGTTCTCTTGTAATTGTTTGTAGAGGAGGTGGGGAGGGATGGTGCAGGAGGTGGAGGAGAAAAGTAGGCAGGATGAGTTGAGGAGCTACAGATGCTGAATCAGTCCTGTTAGCTACACTTGGGCTGACTGTAAACACCACAAATCAACAAGCACACAGTTATTGTTTTCTATACTCTTGTTTTAATAATAATTGTGTGTGGGGGGGGTTCTTATTTCTATCGAGTGTTGAGGTGTACCTCTGTGTGTATGATGTCTTGAAACGAAAACATGTAAAACATAAGAAAAACAGATACAATTGTCCGTAGTTCCCCTTTAATGTTAGCCAGAGGTGCTTTGGGTTTAATGTACTGTGAATTTGACTTTGGCTGATGAAAAACTGCATCAAGGAGAAAGCGGGTCTTGCTTTTCACCTTCTGCCTCATGTACTGTAACTCACTAGAGCTTTTTTTTATTTAATTCAGTCCTCAGCTGATGGCAAGGCATTTACCATGTCATAGAAGGATGCATTAATATCTGATAGTGACATGTTAATAATAGAATTAAAGATATGCATTACTTTACTCAAAGCTGGTATATGATGTGATGATATGTTGCAGAAAACAATAGCACAATTACAACACAAAGAACCGAAAATAATGATACACAAGACATAATGAAGTTAACAGAACCTCAGATACCTTTTGTGTGTGTTTGTTTGGAAATGTATTGGTGCTTTTGAGAGAAGACATCTCAAGCGGAAGCATAAGCTCAGTGTTTTGAAAGGCCTGTTGCTGATGATAGAGGGTTTATGTGTTCGGATTTTGTCTGGCCCGTCATTGAACCCAGTTCCCAGACAGCTTGTTTTATCCCAGAATTCATGTACCCCCCTAACTGCCCTGTCCTTCACCACCGCAGCCACCTCCTCTCAAAGGGTTTGAGGACTCAGCTGCTGAGGCTCTCTGTCTAAGGCCCATCATCTATCATTTAGGAACCTCACATCAGGGAGCGGGCTTTTAATTATTTATGTCCTCGCTGTGTCTTGTGTATGTAATTTTGGGGAGGGCCCTTGGGATGATTGACATGATAAATGTGCTGCCTGTGTCAGTATGATGGGGGCCGTCGCTACATTTCCCCACCTGTGCGTTAATGTGTGTGTTTGCAGCAGCATGAGCCTGAAGCCTGAAGATATAGTATGTCAGCCTGTATGGAGCATTTTGCTGTAGCCACATGCATCGGCATAAGGGATATATTGAAAGATCGCCTTGCGAACTATTGACCATGTATGAGTAGAATGTTTTGAACAGGAATACAATCATACGCTCAGCGTTTACTTACAAAATATACGAAAACAAGCAGACAGATTGAAACAGACGCTATGTGGCAAAACAATAACCAACAGAAAACAAACACTACCCCAAACTGAAATAGCCCACACACACAGACACAGGTACAATTGATAAGCAATGAAAGTAAGTCAAGTGTGGTTGAGGTGCGCTGGGGAAATTTGTGGGCGTCGACCGGGGAGGGGGGGTGGTGCTCACCAGCGGGAAAGAACAGGAGGGGGCACGCCATCTATAGGGCGGCGTTTGTAAAATGCGGTGCCTTCTGTAATCCTGCTGAGTTAAAAACATTTATACTTAACATTTGAGCAGCATCAAGAGAGCGTGCAACATTATCTAAATGGTTGTGCTGCGTTTGTGTTGCTCCTGATGTCAAACCTGTCTTCGCTGGAAGTTAAATGCACTGATATATCAGTGCTGCCAATTGCCGAGAGCCAAAAATAAATATGCTGAGATCATATGACCAAAGAGGACAAGGTATCAGAGGTGGAGTCAGCAATGCTGCAGCCTAGCTCACTCCACCTCAAATCACTGACTCCACCTTTAAATGAAGAAAATAAACACTAATATTTTTTATTGATGGTGTTTTTAATGATAAATATTATGTTTAATGTCTAATGTCACATGGCAATGTAAAACAATAATGAATGAATGAATGAATGTTGACTCTTAATAGATACATATAAATATTACAGTCATTTGTTTGTGCTAATTCTCCATTCTGTAATAAATATCTAATTCCAACACACTCAGAATTTGAAAATGAAATGTCAAATATATAAGGCTACTGAACTGTTATGAAACTTGAAAACTAAAAAGCAAAAAATAACTTATAGGCCTATAGTGGAGTTTTGTGTATAATACACACACAATACATGAATAACTTGAGAATCACTGGACATGTATGAATACAACTAGGTTGCCTGTCACACACCAATCGCGAGTGAGGGGTGGTGTTTCATGGAAAACATCTGTGATGTGATCAATATGTACAGTAAGGAAGCGACAGACTAACAAAAGTTCAGTAGCGCTGTAAGACACCACAATCCAGTACGATCACATTACAGTGTAATTTCTTCTGATCATTTGGAACAAGAGTCTCAACCAGAGACCAGGAGAAGGAAAATGTCACAGAGTCCAGACAAAGGGCCATACAGGAAGATTAAGTGTGGCTCTGCAATAATCAATGCCTCTGTGCTCACGCTCATTTTGTGTTTTGTCTCCTTTCTCCTCCCTCTGCCTTTCTGCAGAGGCACCATCATTAGTGCACTGTGGTTTGATTAAGAGCCCCCCAGGGTTTGGCACCGGGATGGGAATGTGTTTACTACAACAGTTTTACGCCATATACAATGTTCAGTTTGTGGCCTTGATTGAGCCCAGTAGGCCTATTGAGATCACAGCCTCTATTCGCTCCAGTCCTCTAGGGGTTAATTAACCAGACTAGGTAACTAGCTAACAGCCTCACGTTGCATTAACAGACATACACACCTACTGGGTCGTCTTTGTCCACATCTTGGTCTTATTGGCTATTGTTAATGAACGCAATTCTCCTTGAATCTGCAGGGAAGCCGTAAATCTCAGCATTTTTTTTTTTTTTACTTTGATGCGATTGGTCTGCCAGTCGTTATTGCAGTGGTGTTGGACAGCTGTGATGGCTGTGGAGCAATGTCTTCTTTGTGGGTAGAGACAAATATACAGGATGTAGCAGATCAGTGATCACCAAGTGCTAAGAATCTCCTACAACATGAAGTATTCTTTTCTGATTGCCTTTGGTAAGACTAATTTCTTTCACTGCATGCAAATATCTTTTTAACATCCTGATATAGTACATGATTCTCTAACTCGTTTTCATTTCATTTTTTACTTTTTTAGTCCAAATGCTAAGTTGTCAATAAGCAATTATTTGTCTCAGTACTGACGGTTAGATCTACACAAGGGATCTATTTGTAAGAAAACCACTATATTTCATTATAATCTTTCTACAGAGCTACGGTACAGCATTACTCTGACTTTAAGATGAGTTTAACCTGTGGCAAGTCATTATCCATGAAATACTGTAGACTCCAGTTAGCTAAGTTGTTAAATTGTGTATTCCAGAATAAGGTTGACTTCCTTCCGCAAAAAGTGCTACTTGGAGGTTTTGCACAATAGCTGTGATGTCATGCTAAAGTAATTACCTTACACATGGCACCACTGTGCCAGCCTTTCGGTGTGTAATAACAATAACAGATTGCACATTCCCCCCGGCTGGAATATGGAATGGCACACGTCTCGCAACACTGATAGATATGGCACATATGGGCATAAGGAATAATGGGCTGGTGTATTATGTTGTAGGAGGGACTAGTGATTTGAAACATGTTGCCATCTGTATTTCCCCAATTATAAAACGTATGCCTCTATCTATTTTAAACTCCCATCTTCTATCTTCAGTTAGATAGGCTACTGTACTGTACATGCTTTTAGAAGCACAATGCGTTACAGTATGTGTGTGAGAGAGAGAGAGAGAGGAGAGACAGTGAGATGGGAGAGAGGGAGAGACAGAGAGAGAGAAGACACAGAGAGAGGGAGAGACAGAGAGAGAGTCACACCATGCTCCCAAACCTACGTCTCCCAGCCGTAGTGGCTTGGAAATCTGAACCATTTGGCTTCAGCGGGTGAGTTGTATGCTTAATGAGCGTACAATGCTAGTCTGAGAGACCTCGGCAAAGTGCTGAGGCTTAGGGAAAAGAAGAACATGATTCATCTTGTTTGTAAGACGAGCCTTTATTAGGGAATAGGGAAAGGCCTTGGCTAGTTCTTTCACCTATAGAGTCTCTGTAATTGCTTTCAGCTGCACCTTGAGGATTTGATGAGCCGAGTCGCGACTTTTGTTTGAGTGACTGAAAAAAAAAAAGAGCTCTGAAAGTGAAATATCACAGTGACACTGTGGAAAAACACAAAAGTCAAGGTCGTAGGGTGTGGGCAAGTTTTAATGCATTAGACACATCAAGGCCTGCTCATTGTGTTCACATAACTGCTTTTTAATGCATTAAATGCATGTAATCCACAGATGAACTCTCAGAGACCTGAGTATTGATCAAAAGCAAACCTATCCACTACACACAAACCTTAATAACACGTTCTTTCTAGTAAAGCGTTGAAAATATTACACCAGGTTAGAACTGTAATATTTCTGTTTTTATTTTTTAAAGCCCCCTGTAAATTTTCTCTCTCTTGTAATATGTTCAGTCAGAAAACTGCATATACTTTGTGGTTCTTTTGCATTTGGCTGTAGTACCAGCATTGGTCACCATAGCAGCCAGGGAGCAAGTGTACATACAAGAAAGCATAATTTATTTTAGTTTTATTTAGTTGGATTGTATTAATGATTCCTCATTGAAAGTAATGCATTGCCATGTAAACTAACCGATTATCCCCTTTGGTAATGTATCTTACACTGCATATGATAGATTAAATATTGTTTTAATTAATGTTCCATAAGATTGGCCTAAAGTCTGTAATCCCACAATTATTAGATGGATATTTAACAGATTTATGCATCTACTGCAATGATACATTTTTGCTAAAAGAACAGAATAATTTTGAAAAGCAGGCCCCCTCTGTGCCATAATACCCTGCTCTCCAGTCTGGCTACAACAATAGAAGGTATTGCATAGCACCTCTCTGTATTTCTGACAAATCATTACCATAATTCCAGCATGTCCCCCTGCACAAAATGGACTACATGAAAGCGTGTTACACTCAGCACCACGGTACAGTACAGTAAAACCCATTTATGTTCTGGGTTGGTTACGTCTACAGATGGTCGATCCATCACAGCACTTCTACCTCAGTGATCACATGAGCTTCCAGATTATGTCTCGGCCTGTTTCTCTCGACTTGCAAAGTGCTGCTTCTCTTTAATTACAATCAGTTTTCATAATCCTCCTCCCCGTCTGCCAACCTATGCCCCGTTTTCTAACTTTACGAATGTGATTGACATGTAAAAAAAGATCACTCTCTCTGAAGACACACAGAGGCGTCTCCACTTATTAAAGCAGGAGCAAATGTTCTGTATCTGTCGATAGTGGAGATGTTTCACTGATCTCTTGGATCCTGTAATGGGACCCGTGGGCTGTGTCAAACATGAACTATGTATATATATATATATATATATATATATATATATATATACTGTATATCTCAAATTAATTGTCACACAAAAGAAATGGTGGCCAGTGGCCAAAATAAATCTCACAATGGCCTTCTTATTGTAGGAAAAGAAAGTTGTCCCAACTGTCTAAAACAGAAGATGAAAGTGTTTGCAGCTTGACTGCCATCTGTTGAGGAAAATGGATAATTTCCTTTTAGTCCCCCACTGAACCAAACCTTGTCCTTCCAAGTTGGTGGCAGAAATGTAAGGGGGCAATCCTCCCCACCATCCGCCCCCTCCGAACCTTGAACACCTCATTAAATTCTCCCTTGGTGACCACTTCATTTTCTCAACTGAAACGGTTCAATCCCTTTCACCTGCTATAAGGTGGAATACAGTCAGTCACCTAGTCACAGAGGCCTAACATCAGAGCATTGGGTAGCTGGCACAGTTTTGTCAGGACAAAGGGAAGGCGATTATATTTTAACGTACTTTGGTCTTAGGCAGCTAGAGAAGAAAGGGAGAGATTAAAGGTACATACATGGAAGTGACGGAGACAAATAGCATGTCAGGCAAAAAACAAAAGCCATAACTAAGATCAAGTATGACACCTGCTGTAAATCTGTCCTTTTAAAAATGCGGATATTGAAGTAAACCTTGACATGCACTGTCCAGTAACACATCTGAGAAGCAACAATTAGTCATTTTCAATAGATTCAGGAGTATGTTTGTCCAGCATGCAATTCATCTCAATAACCCTTCTTTTAATAACCGTAGACAGGATATTGTGCCCACCATGCATTTTAAAGAGAGATGCTGGCCACAGCTTTAGTCAGTAATTAATTGTTGGAGGTCCTACCTATTTAGACCATCTGGAATATACACAGTAATTGGACCACCATAATGCCCGCTGGCATGGTCTTATCATGTGTTTTCCACCACCAGATTGCAAGCAATAACCTTTTCCGCTGAACCTTTCTATTGCTATGACACAGCGTCCTTAGAAGCTAGTCCTCAGGGGCATCTTGAACCTAGCAGAGCATGATTTCTTTTTTGTGGGAAGTATTTCTATGAGATGACTCTTGCTTCTGTCCTTGATGGAAACCACTGGAACGAGATCATCCTAGAAGCCAACTGAATCAAGACACATTTTACATCCCTTGAAGCTTCACAACCTAATGGATGGGATTGTGGTGTTGAACTCTTTAATGCTAAGCTCTAAAGCACTCATGAGTAAACAGTTCAAATGTAATGGAAAGTGTACACAAGAATATCTAGAGCTCTCAATTCAGTTATTTACCTTCATCTACTGTACTTACTTGGGTAGGATCAATCCAGCCAAGAGAATAACAATTTCCATCACTATTCAGAGCAATCACTTTCATCTCTAAATATGTGGTTAGATGAGCTTCACACATATGGAAATGTACTTTATTGTGGCCTGACAAACAGAATGCATTATCATAAATTACACTTAATGAAAATACAAATAAATAGTTTAAACATCTGAATTATATGCCATTAGTCCACACAGTCCTGGATTAAGTACCAACCCTTGCCATCTGTACTCCATGTGGAAAGAATTCATTTCCATAAGAAATTAGTATGTTATTTCTTATTATTCTCTTTAATTATTACATAGACAATGGGTCCAATTTAGCATTATGTAATTACATGCATTCTTTTTATGGGGGTGGTGGGTGGGGGTGCATCCCAGATTTGGGTTGGAATTGTTAAAAATGTATAATAATTGTATTATTATTTAGTATTACCCTCCTGTTGTCCTAGGGTTGAACCGCCAGGCTGCATATTGCAGGTCATTTTGACCCCAGGGCGACAGGAGGGTTAGGGAAAATTTAGTAGTGCATCCATCCCTGCCCTGATGCTGTTAAGCAACTCCAAAAGTGCTGCTCGTCGCTATTGAATGCAGGTGTTTTAAATTATGATCTGGGCTGGATTAGATCTATTCAATAGAAAGTGTACTTCATGCTAATGATGACTCGATCAACATCCATGGTTTTCATGGTATTGATGGTTTTATGTTAATAGCCCTCAGAAAGCCTTTCCCTCAGAATGAATATATTTTGCAATGGGAGCATATTCACATAGTTATCATTCATGTAAGCAATGTGGGTCTGGCCTGAGGCTCTCATCATTATATCACAGTGCAGGGAAAAGTGTAATTCACTTCCATGTGTGATCAATGGCACATTCCTTGTTTGGGGGCATGAAGGAACCATTTACAGGTCAATGGATGATAATGTTACGATGGCCAGTTTGTAATTTATTGAATATTGTAAGTGAACAGTAAGCACTCGAGAGCAAGACCTCCGTTTGACCTATAGCCAATATTTTTCTGGCCAGTCATCTTTGTTCAAATACAATAACAAAACAACAAAACACATCCGAATAATTAAAACAAATTAAAGACAAAGAAACAATCATAATATACAGTATATCGTGTACAGTGTGTGCGTTTATATTTAACCCTTGTGATGTCCTTCTGGTCAAAATGACCCAAATCACTAGCTTTGTGGCAGATAGAAGGCGCTAAACCTAATTCTACAGTTTACACAGACATA
>JAODUG010078603.1:0-11999 GCA_027564795.1 Aphredoderus sayanus
TGGGTGTAAGCTGTAGAATTAGGTTTAGCGTCCTCTATCTGCCACAAAGAGCTAGTGTGTTGGGTCAGTTTGACCCGGGGGACAGCAGGAGGGGTTCCCACTGCTCATTCTTGCTGTGTGTTTATGAGGAACAACTGAAAGTCCTGTTTTGTGGAAGCTAATACCGTGTCACCCTTTTCATGCTCATAACTTGGTGAGTAGTGCCTGTCTAGTGTGAACAGTCTGCACTCAGTCTGCACACAGGTGCCCCTGGCAGACCACGGCCTCTAGAGCAGAACACATCTCGTGGGTTTGTACAGCAGGAGAACCATTCTCAAGATTCTTGCGGCGGGTAGGGAGCACTGGAAAATGAAAGCACCTCATCTTTTTAATCAACAACCCTTTGTTCTCTCTCTCTAAATTAGATTGTTCCAGACAATTCACCTGCAGTCCCTTCATATCCACTGCTCAGTAAATGACCTCTCTCCCTGGTTCTTTGCTCTCCCCTGGTCGCTAGGCGTCCAGCCCTCTCTGCCTGGATATCATTCATCACTGCTTGTACGCTTAATGAGAAACCTTTCCAGGGGTAGCATCAGTGAGAAAGTCATTTGGATTCAATCAATACTCAATGAAGATATTAGAGCATGTGGGATTTCTCGGCCAACGCAATGAAATCCAATACAGTGTGCGGTTACTGCTTAATGGGCAGATGATGAGATTAATCTGGCTGGCTAAGGAAAAGAACAGGTCAAATTTGGCCTAACCAAGTAAGTCAGAAGTAATAAGTGACCAATTGTAAGAATTATATAGAATTACCATATCTAGAAAATATATAATGTATGGGATAAATGTACTCTAAGAGTTTGGAACTATATCGCTGTCCAGGTTTGTTTCTTTTCTGTACTTTAATGTACACTATATGAACATATTCAGGCAAAAGCTGTGGTTTATAAGAGACTGGTCCAATTATGTGTACTAGCTGTTAAATGTTAAATTGACACATGCAAATGCATGGACTGTGTTTATATATATATATATATATATATATATATATATATATATATATATATGTATATGCAGTCCATTCACAATGTGAGAGCAAAAACATTGTTTGGAAATGCTCTTTCAAATTTGAAATGGCTGCCGTTGTCCTGTGATGTGTGTGTTTGTGGGAGAGAGAGAGGGGGAGGTGGGGGGGGAGACAGAGGGGGAGAGAAGGTGACATGTAGCAAATAAGGTTGTAAAAGCATAACGGCATAATTGACCATATTGGATGCTTATGTAATAGTGGGTATTATTTACAATAGAAATATGCTTGTTTATTATAGCAAGCATGCAGCAGCCCTCTGTTCACACATCCACAGGTTAAACTGTTTATTGTAGCAAGCATGCAGCAGCCCTCTGTTCACACATCCACAGGTTAAACAGTTGATCTGATCAATGATCTTTATTATCGTGCAGAAATAAGCGTATGAACACATGCTGCAGGCCGCTGCCTGGTTAGACAGACAGGCCGCACTTTGTTTCCGTAGCGACCGGGGGCCCACCGAGCATGTGTGTGATCACAGGGCCTTCAGCACCACCCTGCCTGCTGGGGGCCTTCAGCACCACCCTGCCTGCTGGGGGCCTTCAGCACCACCCTGCCTGCTGGGGCCCTCCCTGCCTGCTGGAACCCTCCCTGCCTGCTGGGGCCCTCCCTGCCTGCTGGGGGCCTCCCTGCCTGCTGGAACCCTCCCTGCCTGCTGGGGGCCTTCAGCACCACCCTGCCCTCCTTGCCTGCTGGGAAGACCACCCTGCCTGCTGGTGGCCCCTCCCTGCCTGCTGGGGGCCCTTCAGCGCCACCCTGCCTGCTGGGGGCCCCTTCCTGCCTGCTGGGGGCCCTCCCTGCCTGCTGGGGGCCACTCCCTGCCTGCTGGGGGCCCCTCAGCACCACCCTGCCTGCTAGGGCCCCTCCCTGCCTGCTGGGGGGGCCACCCTGACTGTTGGGCGCCCCTCAGCACCTCCATGCCTGCTGGGGCCCCACCCTGCCTGCTGGGGCCCTTCAGCACCTCCCTGTCTGCTGGGGCCCCACCCTGCCTGCTGGGGTCCCTCCCTGCCTGCTGGGGCCCCTCAGCACTACCTGGACTAGGGCATCACAGCCCCCTGCGAAGCGGATTAGTAGCAATGTCTTCCTGACATCACCGGCTCTGACTTCAGAACGTCTATGGAATACTGTGTTCTGTGCACTACCAATGGGATTATGAACCTCCCTTCCCCCTACAGGATTGCAGAGAGTGGGGATCAGAGGAACTGTGCTCATACCCCCCCAGCAGCCCTGATGAAGCCCGGGGGCCTCACATACAGAGGTTGCTAGGTTAGTTAACTGGGGTCCAATGCGCGTATGTCGGGATGTATAATCACATTCTGTGTGGAAAAAAGTGTTTGCAGTTCTCCGGATCCATTCATCCGTGGGTAGAGATCACGCATCAACATCCGATGGTAAGATCACAAAGCCTTTTCCCAGATTAATAAACTGTGTGTCACCTCAATGACGTCGCCAGGCCAAGACTGTGAACCCCCACTGCCAAAAGAAATACATCATTAGAAATGATAGAGCGCATGAGCTAGATCAACTTATGAGGTAGGGAGCCTAATGAGACGGCCAGCAATATCTAAAACACAAAACTGTATTGAATGTGTTCAAGCCATTGTCTTTTCAGCTTGCGGAAAGTTCCTGAGTAAATTATTGTTGCAAATATCTCTCGCTCTCACAAGTAGGCCTGTGCTCCTTCCTCTCGCCCATAATTCCTTGTTGTCTGATTCCTGTTAGATTTAAGTTGCTTTGTTAGTGTCAGTCTGTCTGTGCAGTTATTATGATATTTATAGGACACCATTACCGATCGTCCCATATCTAACGACCAGTTGTTAAAACCCTGTGTTATAAATGTTGGGCATATGTGGTGTTGTAGGATGGACCCTACACTGAGTTATGCAAGTGAGGGCCCTGGTGAAGCCCAAGACACAGTGGTGGAGATGGAGACAGGGTGGTGGAGATGGAGACACAGGGGTGGAGATGGAGACAGGGTGGTGGAGATGGAGACACAGGGGTGGAGATGGAGACAGGGTGGTGGAGACGGAGACAGGGTGGTGGAGATGGAGACACAGGGGTGGAGATGGAGACAGGGTGGTGGAGATGGAGACACAGTAGTGGACATGAAGACAGTGGTGGTGGAGATGGAGACAGGGTGGTGGAGATGGAGACACAGTAGTGGAGATGAAGACAGTGGTGGTGGAGATGGAGACAGTGGTGGAGATGGAGACACAGTAGTGGAGATGGAGACAGGGTGGTGGAGATGGAGACAGTGGTGGTGGAGATGGAGACACAGGGGTGGAGATGGAGACAGGGGTGGAGATGGAGACACAGTAGTGGAGCTGGAGACAGGGTGGTGGAGATGGAGACAGTGGTGGTGGAGATGGAGACACAGTAGTGGAGATGGAGACAGGGTGGTGGAGATGGAGACACAGTAGTGGAGATGGAGACAGGGTGGTGGAGATGGAGACACAGTGGTGGAGATGGAGACAGGGTGGTGTAGCCCGAGACACAGTGGTGGAGATGGAGACAGGGTAGTGGAGATGGAGACAGTGGTGGTGGAGATGGAGACACAGTAGTGGAGATGGAGACAGTGGTGGAGATGGAGACAGGGGTGGAGCCCCAGGCCCAGCAGGGTGGTGTGCTGGTGTCTGGGTGTGTAGGCACGCTGTGTGTGTGATATGACATCTGCCCTTTGTGTGTTCCCTGCAGGGGTTGGTCAGGTCATGTTGCTAGGTGCCTGGCTGCCTCGGCAACAATGGGAAGCCTGTCAAAGCATCAGGAAGTGAGCCTTAGTATAATAATAATAATAACATAATAATAATAATAATAATAATAATAATAATAATAATAATAATAATAACACGAAAGACATTACAATAAATCATTTTGAGCATACTTTTCTCCCCAGTTGCATTTCAGTTGGTGTGGTGTTGCACTTGTTTTAATGAGCCCTAACCTGATTGGATGTCTGACTTGGAGGATGGGTCAGAGATGATTGGTTACAGTGATGTCACACTTGGGGTTAAATATGGTGGGATTGGTTTAGAGCAGGGGTATTCAACCCTGGTCCTGGAGGACCCCTGCCCTGCATGATTTAGATCTCTCCCTGCTCCAACACACCTGATTCACAAGAATGGGTCGTTATCAGGCTTCTGTAGAGCTAGATGATGACCCATTCATTTGAATCAGGGGTGTTGGAGCAGGAAAAGATCTAAAACATGCAGGGTAGGGGTCCTCCAGGACCAGGGTTGAATACCCCTGGTTTAGATGAGCATTGAATGAGATGTTTGATGAGTTTCAAAATTCCAAATTTCCCTTTATAGATAAAAATGTAGGTTACATTAGGGGATTTTACATTTCCAATAGGGGCAGAAGTCTGCTTGTATCCTAAGTAAGCAATTTCTCTGAAGAAAGTAACCTTATTTTGCAACTGAACCTTCAAAAAAGTAGAGTACAATGCAAGTACTATTTCAAAACATGTCAAAGTCTGTTGTGTACAATTTGAGTTGTTGAGTACAAATGCAACATTGTATGCTGAAAGAATTAGGAAGAAACTGGATAGTAAATTGTATTGAGGTGTAACATTGTACCTACAAAATAAAGCACACAAAACATCAGCTGACAGCTTTAAACTCTATTGACGGTTCAACATCAGACAGTTACTGTTCTTTCAACACCATATCTTGAAGTTTTTTTATGTAAAGAGCCGAAGAAATTGAATGACTACAATAAAAGATACCACCAAGGCTGCCTTGAGATATATAGAAATAGATATAAGTACATCTATTTCTAGACACACATCACAGCAGGGTGAAAACCACATAAGCCCAACCTGCATAAATCATACGCAGGCCATATGCATGCCACTGACATTCATATATGCTCTATTATTCCATCCAGAATATTCCATTTTCCATTTCATTATGGGTTATATAGGTTTGACTGTCTTTTAATCATAAATTGGGTTGATACCTTATGGTAGAATTGTTTATTCATTTCATGTTTTGAGTGGCACAGGTATACATTTTGTGTATATTTATCATTTATATCTGTTTTTACTGAGATTAGTTTCAGTATTTTCACTGGGAGCCAAATGTGGATTGAGACTTGAACACAGATGCCACATCATGTGATAAATTCCACTGTAAATTCACCAAAAACATATCAGAAAGTTGTCATTGTCTAACTTTTCCATTGTTCTCTGCTTGTAACTTAGCAGAATTAAGTGAATTAGTTTGTCAATTTAACTAATGCCTTTTGACTCCATCTCACATTATGTCTTTCTTCTGAGAATTGGACAAAAACATGTCTGTGTAAATCATGCAGATAATTGCACCCCGTCAGAAAGACTCAAAGCACACCTATGTGTTTCTGTGAGCATGTGTCTTCTGTGAGCACCTGTCAGGGAAATATCTCCTGCTGACAATAGAGAGCCATGTGTTTGTGCCGTGCCTACCAACATCTCACAAAGGGAAGGAACAAAGACAGTAAACACAGAGAGAGAGCGTGTGAGCAGCCCACAGAGAGAGCGCAGTGGAGGTGTGAAAGTCATCTCAAGGTAGATGTGTTTCCCTGTGTTCACTTTGTTGTCTGATTATTGCTCAGATACGTGGAGTTATCATTACACAGCATGCCCTGTTAGCTCAGGGATCTGATGAATATTTAAAGCTTACATTAAATAGATTGGCAGAGGGTTCCATCTCCCTGGTTGGCTACTACAGTGTACACTATACTGGTGGGCCACTATACACTAGAATAATGTGGTTGTGGTTGGCTACCATACACTAGAGTAAACTGGTTGTGGTTGTGGTTAGCTACCATATAAGACAATAAACTGCAGAATAATATAAATAAGACTGCAGAAGAAACAAGTTACTCCTTGGTTACAGTAAACATGTTCAGAAATACAGTAGGCTGGACATTTAATAGCATCACATAAGCTATTTCTTTGTGACAGCCATTTATTTGTTTCAAAGCGTCGTTTATTCCAAAACCGCTTCATGGATTTCCCCAGCGGGAGTTAACGCTTTATCACTGTAGCTACAGCGGCTTGATTATCCATAGATTATGAAACATCAATGTAATCACAACGGCATCAACAAGCCCCATTCGATGTCTGCTTCATTAATGAAAATGCATTTTCATGCACTCACATTCAGGATTGTCAACATTCCAAACATGTGCCTAATGACAGTCAACAAATGTAGCTACAAATGTTATTATGAACACTATTTGGAATGCTGACATTGTGATTATTCATATATGGATTTTAACAATAGGTGGAATATGCATGTAGTCGTCGTCATTTGGTATACATGAACCAATATCCTTCCCTTTCTGTATTAATAGAGCCATTTGCCACATACTACACAATTGTAAACCCACATCAAAACCCATATCACACCAAATCATAAAGGGGAATGGTATGCTTTGAGGGATGAGTCAGAAGCATAAACTCCATTGAACCATTTATATACTCATGGCTTCTGACTGTCTGCCAGCTGTGTTGACAAGTTGTGTGCTGATACCTTTAAAGTATTTTATAAAAATCAATGAGTTTTTCTAGGGTTAAGTCAGTGTTAATTTTGTCAATAAATGTATGCATGCCCAATATATGATTGATTGGCATTCATTAACATACAAATAAAACAAATATTCGTACTCAAAACTGCTTGCATATTTACAAAAGCTTCATAAATGAAGAATATGGGTTGATTGCCATGTTTCAAACAGATGCATGTACCAGTCTATTGTAAGGAGGAATCAGTTTAGCACCAGGTGAACATTGGGCTAGCACCGGGCTAACAGCCGGTTAGCAATAGGTTAGCATTGGGCTAGCATCATGTTAACAGTTAACAGTGTTATCAGGTTAGCATTGGGCTAGCACCGGGCTAACAGCAGGTTAGCACTGGACTAGCAGCAAATAAACATTTACGTGTTATCAGGTTAGCATTGGACTAGCATTTGGTTATCTTGAATCACCATGTGGGTGAGGCGCTTACATGTCACCCTGACCACACTGTTCCTCTTCATGCTGTTGCTAGACGCTCTCCTCCGAGAGTTCAGGGAGGCTGGAATATGGTCATTACTCAAGAGTGTGTCCTGGCTTCTGAGAGGTGTTTTGGTGGGAAATGAAAAGGAGAATGATCTACTAAGTGTCATAATCCCAGCTGTACAGTGCTGACTTCACACAATGACACATTGTCATGTATTTGGGGCTGTATTGTCCCATTTAAGTTGTCCTCATTTTGGGGCAGAAGACAGTAGTGTCTCTGCTTTAGGTATGAGGGATGACAATACAGTGTGTCTGTAAAGCAGAGACATTTTTTTCAGACCATTAAAAAACCTTTCTTGGCGTTATGAAATCTTCAGGCAAGATAAATCCTTCAAGGTTGAGACTGGTATGTGTATTTGAGATACCCATCTGTTCCTCTAATCTTCATTTGTCATTTGAGTTTTGAGTTACTTCACTGAAGCCAAAAAATTATGAAGTATATTTGAAACAATTCAAGACAGGGACAGAGGTGAATTGGCTCAAACAGCGTTTACCAAGTGGATCTGTGAATGTAGTCGAAGAAAAATCTCTTCCAAAACAACTTTTCATAAAAAGCCAATAGTCCCTCTAAAGTTACAGTGCTTCAGCTTTAAAACTCCAAGAAGTCTTATCGAGCATCAGTCCATTTAAACAGAACTGTTGGCTTTTGTCAGAAATGGTTATGAAGCCATCTGCCATGAGACTATCAGTCAGAGGCTGCAGAAGTGAAATCGAGCGAGGGGAGGGAACAGATCTGAGATACAGAAATTCAACGTTATAGGATCCAATCAGGGATTGTACGCAACTACAGAATGACGTCCTTAAGCCTTTGGATTTGTTCACATTCAGGATGAAGCTCAAAGGAAGGGTTTGAGCCAAGCAATAACACAAATGGCTTATAGAAAGGTCTTGATCTTGTCTGTTAGCTGCAGTATTGAAGCCAGTAACACAGATGAATGTTGACATCCAGGATACATACGGAGACAATGTCATGTGACAGCTGACAGGCTCCTGGCCTCAGGCCGCTGGCGGAGAGCTGCGGTCAGCTTCCACAGTGGGCCTTTGATATGCTCAGTTCCTGGCTGGATGTGGGGGAATCTTGCACAGCACCTGGCAACCCGTTTGACCGGATGTGACCCAGATGAAGCCAAATTCACGAGACGATTGTTTCCATAATCACAGATCACGAATAAGATAGTGATATATGCATATCATAGCTTACCTTGTTTATTTAATGAATGAATCATTTTTAAATTAAATTATTAATATGTATCTGTAGTCATCTGGCTCAATTATACAACCACCATGAAAAGTACTCAGTTATGTTTTTTTCTAGCTTCCAATTTGAAAAGAACTATATAAAATCCAGATGAATCATCATTCAGAAGGGAATCCCAATATTTTCTTCTTTTATATCACAAGACAGCATTATGATAGGGGTTCAGCGACACAAAGTATAAAATAGTATAAAGTATAACATTATTCAATAAAAAGCTAAAAACAACAAACACTTCATGGTCAGCATAGAGCCTTAATATGTAGCAGTTGTCTGTAACAGTATGTAAGGCCTCCATAAGTGATCATATACCGTATGTCCAGTTTTTCTTTAGTCTTGTAATACAATTTACCAAATGGGACAAGCTCTGCCTTTCACTGATAGTGTTAGGGGGGACAGAGGCTTTGACAGTAATGCATTCCTTGCAGCCAGAAATGCAAGGATACAGCACTATCTTTTATGGGAGTTACCAAGATGTAGGTTACCAAGTAAACATAGATGAGGAATGCTATTTATATTAAGTTATAAACTTAATGAAATAACATATTTACTCCCAAAAGGGAGTACGTTTACCGCAAGACCCTAACATATCAAAAAGACCCCTTTTGTTTCTTGGACTTTCAGCTACCAGTACGATACAATTAGTTGACCGGACTGAAGCGCAAAGGATTAAAAGCTCTCCAGACTAATTCTCTGAAGCTCGTGAAATCAGAAAGGTCTCACAAGGCTAGGTATCTGGTATTCAGGCCTTAGAAGTCTGCTGACCTCTCAGAAACCCGTCAGAGTCTAAGAGTATTTCATAATTCTCTGGGCTTCCTCATTCAAAGTGATGGAGCAACAAAGATGATTGATGCTTTCAATCATGGTATGGAGACTCTTATTGGGCAGTGATCCTGTCACCACAAGGAAAGATGTGTGTATGGCCTGCAGGGGGCGCCAGAGGAGTCCCGGTGACAAGTGCAGGCCGTAGCGGAGCTGGCTCCCCAGAGTACACAGGAAATGAAATATGGATGGACCACATCTATTTCCTGTCAGCTTAACAAAGCGAGACGTCAGAGCAGTGCTCGCCGGTAATGGCCGTCCTCCAAGAAGAACGTAGCTGTGAGAGTGACACTCGTCACCGGCGGTGACAGGCGAGGGTGCGGAGGTTCAGCACCGCTGGGCAGGAAGCTGGGCGGCAGGTGACAGAAAGTGAAGATATTGTGCTTTTTACGTCTTCGCCTTTCCCAAGCCCAGTGTTCCCTGACGCTCGCCACTTCCTGGCAACAGTTCCTGGACAAACAATAAAGAAATCTGTTGTTCGTAGGTTCTCAGTCCAGAGCCTTGAACATCATGAACCTTGAACATCATGAACCTTGAACATCATGAACCTTGGACTGAACTTGGACTGAATTAAGCCTGTTCACCACAAACCAAACAGGCAAGGAGTCATAGCCTACCATTCTCTTATTTTGATGGAAAATTACAAATGGTACAGTTTTCCATGTGGTTACATTTATAACTAACCATTTGTTTGAAACACAACTGTCAAGAAAAATGTGAGGAGCTGTAGGGGAGGGGTATAGAACAGTGTGAGCCTATGAGAATATGTAATGCTTCAGCTTGCTTCCCATTCAGTGTTTTAATATCTTGGTGTTGGGTAGCATTTCTCTGATGTGGTAGTGCCTCTGAGAGGACTGGCACTCGTGCTGTTTAGTTTGATAGAAGTGATCATTTACATTATTAACAACGTAGATACAACACATTGAAGAGCTGTAAACTGGCTGCGTGACCCAATATTACCCCACAGGGCAGTAGCAGCCTCTGTGTGCTTCAGCTGCCTTCATTATGCAGAGTGTTGTGCTGTGTGCTGACTGCCAGGGCTGCAGCAGGCCAGACTAAACGCTTGTCTCCTGGCTGACCCTGCCGCCCGCTGGTATTAATACGGCCCTGGGCAGCAGGTCTGTGACGCGAGCTGGGGCACGACGGGGCCAGGAAGGAACGCACTGACACATAAACATGCACGGTCATTTGGCGTGAGAAGACGCCCTGCTCAGACACTATCTGCAGAGTGCCTGGAGAACGGAGAGCCAGGAGCAGCTCTCAGGTCACGTTGTCAGAGCTGACACGCTCACCGCGGATCCTCACAAGATAAAGTCTGAGGATGAATAAAAGAATAAATGGTCCGTGGAGTCCAGAGATTTCTCTTCTGCGGAGAAGCAGTGCTGAAGTTCATGGCCTATAATTATGCTATTCCTCCTCCCAGAGGAATGGCCTGGATCCTTTCTGAATTGTTGATCTTGTGAGTTGTCACCGCAAAGTTAATTTCCCTAGGGGCCGCGCCATATAAATTGCATGCCACTGAACCAAAGTAATAGCTATGGTGCTGAAGATATGTTTGGCAGAGGTGTAGCACAGTGTCGGCTGAGGGTTGGCCTGAATGTGTGTTGTTCACAATGCAACATCCTGCTTATTAGTGTTGCAGCTATGTTTTTGTATATTGCCTGGCGCTCTGGCAGCAGAGGTATGGTACATACATGGTAATCAAAGCTGATTAGAGGTGCATCTGTTGTTCATCCAACGCTGCCCATATACTGTAGATGAATTGTCCCACCTGCCATGTTGAACAGGAACAAGCAGCAAAGTAATATGATTGCACAAAATGCAGATATCCCCCCCACACACACACACACACACACACACCCCAATGGTGAAATACAAGCAGAGAGATTATAGCAAATATCATCGTGATTCATTAGTTTAAATAATGCAAGTTCACATTAGAGAGAGTCATAAAAAATAATGATACTGTATTATGCTAATTAGGATAATTATTAATGAAAATAATTCATTTTAAAAGATGATTTACAAATCCGAAGCTCTTTTGTCTGACTGTAAACTTGTCATAAAAACTGTTTCTGTAGAAAATAGTTTTAAGGACCACAGTTGACTTTCCATGCATGCAGCCTTTGCATTTCTAAATAATGTAAAACAGTAAATTGACTTTTACATAATTAGAATGTGGAGGGAGGGACCCATATGGTGCCATTCATAATTCATGTCCTTGTGATGGACGTGTGACAGAGTAATGAGCATCATATCAAGCAGGTCTTATTTGGGCTTATTCACCGCAATGTTGTATTTCTGGACGGGAAGGTCACTTTCATGAGCCAACGTGTTCATAACCACATCAACATACAAACACGTGTTGAAAGTTTGCCATTATCACAATCTATTCTGCATTTAAATGGCGTATTTGATTCATTGCATACATGTTTGGTCTCTGGACACAGCTTTAGATCCAAGGAGCTGAAACATGTCCTCCTCTTCCACTGTGTGGTGATACCATGGCACATCAATACACACACACACACACACGCGTCCTGCTAAGACTAGTTTGAGCCGGTTCATGACCGCACCACAATCATTCACTCATCTCCTCCTGGATATAATACAGTATGTGTCACTGAAAGAAACCACTGACCAGAGACACACTGTGCACAACACACACACACACACAGTTAAACACACACACTTACACAAACAAAAACAACATACACACACACACACTTACACAAACAAAAACAACACACATATGCACACACAGTAAAAAACACACACACACACACACACACACAAACAAAAACAACACACACACG
>JAODUG010078614.1:0-16921 GCA_027564795.1 Aphredoderus sayanus
TGTTATATATATACGCACACATTGATATATATACGCACACACACATATATATATACGCACACACATATATACATATATACATATATATATATATATATATATATATATATATACACACACATATACACACACACACACTGTATATATATATATATATTGCATATGAATTTCAAAATGGAAATTTGGTCTGATGAAAATGTTACATCCATTAGGGGTAGCATGCAGCATTTTAAGTTAGAATATGCTGTACTTTCTGGTCATAAGGGACTCCAAATGATTAATAAAGCATCGTGTTTGGAGTTGGCTTCTTAGAGATATCACTCCCTAGAGCTTCTTAAAAGAAACATGTACGAGATTTAGAACATCCAGCAGGTGGAAAGTGTCAGAGAGGATTAGGGGAGCTTGATTGTACCAACAGAGCAGGAAGGTAAATGTCTTCTGGGAGCTTATTGAGCAGAAAAAGACCAACTAAGGAAGAGAACCAATTCTCCGTGAAATTCTTTAGTGTGTGCACTTTAGAAGCAGAGTTTTGGCCACTTAGGGCCCTATCTTACACCTAGTGCCAAGTCGCACCAAGCGCAAAGCAAGTGTCTTTGTTTGTTCCAGACAGAAGCAGTTGTCATTTTCCTGTCCAGTGCCCACTCTATAGCAAATGCCCTTGCACCCATATGAGTGCCCGTGGGCATGTTGGTCTAAAAAGTAGGTGTGGTCAGGTTGGTTTATTGCTACTGTATCTTGAGGCAGCGAAAAGCCATTTCAGTGATTCGCTTGCGAACTTCAAACTCTAAAACACCTCTCCCTTCAATGGCGTAAGGTGCTCCCTCTTACCCGAAGGGTGCTTCCTCCCTCAGACCTCAGACTCCCGATGTGATACACATTGGAAACGCATTGAGAAGCCTAGGACATTTATGGAGTTGGGGCTGTGTAGCAGAACTGGATTATTTCTTCAGCATGCACAGAAAATGGTAAGCTAGCGGAATGTGATATACTTAATATGATATTTGAGATAATGAACGACAAAAAGTGTATTAGCTTGCAATCACTGACTATATATTAAGAGTACATTATCAGGATAGTAGCCTAATACAAGCCTATAGGTGTATACACAACGCGCTTACATTACTTGCATCCCTGCGTTCAAACAGACGACTAACAAGGGTAACAAAAGGAACGGCTGCCAGTCATTTTCAATTTACAACAATTTACAAGTGGCCATTGCTAACCAGGCGGGGTGAAAATAGACTAGAGGTATATTTTATGCAAATACTGAGCGATGCAACATGGCAACTACCAGTGGGAGTGAAGGCAGTGTAACACGGATTGCTGAAACAAACCTATAAGTAGCCACATGGCAGGAGCTCCCATATGTAACAAGCTTGCATTGCTCTTTTGTCTGTGTGACCGCAGGGTTACACTCACAGAAATGCGGGCGCGACAGTGCTCATACGGAGGTTAAACATAAAAATAGTACAATCTGAAAGATTATAACATTAACGTATTTCAGGGAGCTTTGTTGGAATCTTGCTCCTGCCAAAGATGGTCTGCTTGAACGTGTTCACTTTATTTTGCAGAAAGGTGTTCTTTCTTACTATTTTTGCAAGCGCCATTTAACTATCAAAAGTGGATTTGGACACTTCCTGGACACACACATAACGTACTTGCATTATGTGCTTTAGACCATTAAAATAGGGCCCTTAGATTAGTAGGTTACTAAGGTCACACGTGAGTCAATGCCACATACACCTGCAGAAATATATAGAATTTTATTTTTTACTTACATGTAATATAAGTAATTGTTTGTTATATTTACAGTATATTTATACTATTATGAAAAATGTGCATTGTCTTTTAATTTTTTAGCGGCTGTACAGTATACACACCCAGTGTCACATACATATGCATAAGCACACGCGTGCACAAATATACACACAACTGGTTGGAAAATTGCTGATACAGATGCCTGTGTCAAAATTACAAATTACAGCACTCAACATACAAAAACTGACATTTGCAATATTTTTTACATCACAGAAACCACACTGGGAATTTCTTCCCATGTTTAAAAAATGAGACACTTGTAACCCTGATGCGATATGGACTGCAGGCAAGACAGCAGACAATGTTTATTTTTAGAACCAGCGAAAAATGTGATGAGTTCTCTCAGAGTCTACAAATTCATACTTCTAGTCTCTAGACAATACTAGCCTGTCTGTCTGTATGTATGTGTGTGTCCTCCTGCATTGTATGTGGCTAGTCAAGCTGATCAGATCACTGAGTTCAGAAGCCTCCCACCTCATATGCAGATGGAGGCAGAGGAGTAGACAGTGGGAGGACTAGAAAGCTTTTGTTTATAGTACGGTGGTATCATATGACCTAACTGCTATATATATGAACCATGAAAAATACAATAAAATCCATTAAGATGGACCCAATGGAGGACATTTACCATGGCTCGAGTATAACCAAATAGAGAAGTGTTATTTATATTTCAGCATATGGACTTTAAAATCACTTTAAGGGAGGCTTAGGTGAACATACGGCCTTATACTGCTTTAGCTTGATAGATATAAGAGTGATTTTTACAGATATAGGACTATAGCCACAGGACAGTTAGACCATAAATAACTTGTGCTATATTTATTTGGAACAAATCACAAAAATGCCCACAAACACTAAAAAAGGCTCTCACACACACACACCAGAGATGTACTTTATATGCACACAAACATATTTCTGATTATGACCAAAGGTAACAGTTAACTGGCTTACTTTTCTTAGTTTCAGTATGCTAACCAAATGTGTTTTCAGCTTGTTACCAAGCCGGCCAGCAATTTGGTCAGTTTAGTTAATCTGAGGATTGCAATGCTCGCAAGTTTGGACAAATAACACCACAGATACTCACAACAGAATGGTAAAGTGAAATAGAGAGAGAGAGAGAGAGAGAGCGAGAGAGAGAAAGAGAGAGAGAGAGAGAGAGAGAGAGAGGGTGCGCCTGGGGAAGGGGGCAGAAACATAAGTGAAGGGATTACAATGGACAAAGGCAGGAAGTGCCTCTCCCATAAATCAAAAATTAAGCTGCCGTTATGTAATCGCGATACGTGTAACAGTACCTCTGCCTGGCACTGCCACTGCTTATCCTACTGTAGCTGCATGCACCAACACTGCTTGTGTTTCAGACAGTTGCAGTCATACAGTGGAGCACTGAACAAAAGATGACATTCTGCCCCCTAGATGTATTTCAGGAAGTAGGTGGGGAAATTGGCACAACACAATAGGCATCCCCAGCGAGATCCTGCTCTCGCACTGCATTTCTTCCCTGATCTTCTGCGTATTTTTAAACCTGTCAGAAGCCTATTGTGTATCGATGTATTAGGGGGCCGCTGTGTGCCCTGGCGGTCCCCCAGAAGTGCTCGCATGCCTCTGCCTACATTCTTCATGCGTATGTTATATAAGGAGGTTGGAGTGCTGCAGCATCCACAGTTGCCAGCTTCCCATTCCTAACTGCTAATGCTTCAAAGCCAGTTTGACGCCACTGTCTGCTGGAGTCTTGCTTTCTCTCTCTCTCTCTCTCTCTCTACTGTACTTCCCTCCATTCACATTCTAGCTTTAAACACAAGCCCATCCATTACAGGTCTGCATCACCCTGCTGTAACCTGCTTTATTCTTTTGTGTTGCTCTTTTCATTTAAACGCTTTTTCAGCACTTGCAGTGCAGATTTTCCAGAAGAACATGCAGTCTTTTGTAAATTACGCATGCTGTCACACAAATGTGGGAATACAGGCGAGGAGGCCAGACAGGTCTATTTTGCCCTTCATGGCCTTCCAGCGCATATCTCACAGATATGGCTCAGAGACCATGCATTTACTTTTTAAGGACAGCAGGTATGGAGAATTGTGTCATTATCATCAGACAGTATATAATATATAATTAAGAAAAAAAAAGAAAGAAAAAAAAACATATATATATATATATATATATATAGAAAACATCTTATTTTATTTGCTATTTGTAAAGGTGAAAAGTATGGTTAATGCAACTTGGTGTTGGTTAGAAAACCCGTTTTAATTTCCTGTTGGCACAGCAATAACAAATCTTATCGACAGAAGCAGGAGAAGCCAGAATAAGCAGTGGAAGTGAAGGTTATTGAAACATTAATATCCCACTCTAATCGATAAGACACACACACGCGCACACACGTTCACACAGTTAACTCTTTCACATCCTCCCTGTGTTACTTGTCCGATATTAAGGCCATTTTCTTCTTGTAAAAAAAAAATATAAATAAAATATTGTTTGTCATCGTGGCCTGTGGGGCTACGAGGGAGATTCATATTTGTAATGAGCTGAATCATTCATAGGAAGTCTTCTAGCAGGCTACATTTAGTCTGGCATCAGCTGAGCTGAATCTATGTGTGTGTGTGTGTGTGTAAATGCGTACACAGACTGAAATGGGCAGTGATTATGTCTGAAAAGATGGCAAATCTCATTTGGACCACTGGGCAAATAAAAGCCATGTGTGTGTGTGCTTGAATTTGTGTTGGCATTATTTCTACAGAGGCAGCCCATCTGAGAAAAGAGGGATTTAAACATAAATATTTACTCTCAATATAATGGCCACTGTCACTCGGCTCTGTGTGTCATGCACGGTCCTACACTGAGCTGGAGGGGAAACATAATGATGAACAAAACTACAGCAGATGATAACCCACAGTGGACATGGTTCACAGCTTTAACAACTTTAACAGAGCTCTAAGTAGCGCTGTGCTCAAATCTGTTTGCACTTTCAGCAAGAAATACTGTATCTAGCCAACACAATGCAGTAAACACTTAACATACAGCAAACACTGATAAGGTTCGGCCTTTCCTAAATGACGTCAGCTTCCTCTGCCCTACATTAGACCACCAGCACCTAAGAAAAACTAAAATAATTGAGACAATCAGCAAATGTAGTACATTATTCTCTTTGATATTTGGAGCTGTATTCATTTGGAACAAAAATACAGGGAATTTGTGTCATCTGAAGCTAGTGATGACCTAAAAAATGTTTTACATTAGGCTTTGACACTGATAATGATCTATTTGTCATTTTGATTAATATAACTGACCATTTTCAAAATAAATCATACAGATTCAGATCCTATTGCCAGCAGTTAGCTGGGCTCATGCCCTGTGCAAGTTGAAATAGGGGGGACAGGGGGAAACTTACAGCATATTGACCTGTCAAGAAGAATGCTACAGTATACACACTCACACAAACATCAAGAGAATCCCAAAAGATGAGTAACATCAAATTCAGTTACAGTATATTATAAAAATTGCATAACAATAGTAGCATGAATTAATCACTGAAACTATTTCATTTCCAAAGAAACTAGTTATCACATTACATGAATTTTTTTTACAGCAATGACTCTTCCTATATCAATTCGCTCCAAAAGACAAATGTACAGATGTGACTAAATTAAAGCCAAACACATTTGTCAAAGAAATAAGAGGATGAGACCTCATACTGTATAACACCACATGCTCCTCTATCCCATCCTTGACAGAGCAAAGAAATGTACTGAAAGATTCATGCTAATAATGAGCCCTGCTGTGACTCAGCTCTGTCCTCAGATAAAATATGTCCTATAATTCAATGTAGCAGCTCATACTGAAGTGTAAGGTAGACTTTTTCTGTATTCCTGAACTGTTTCTCTTGTTTCTTCTTTACAATACTACCTAGTTTGACCCTAGAAAAAACACTTGATATAAAATGTTTCAAAACATTGTAAATACATTGATTTAATGTCTGATGACGTGTAATAGTAACATTGTGGGGGATATTATGACAATTTCATGGTCAGATGGAAATTAATTGACTGTAGAAATTAACATGTTTTAGCCCTGAAGGGCACAGTGAGTTCAGCTCACCTTAAGATCTAGAGGACTGTCACAGCACAAAAAGTGGCATAGCCTTTTAATCCTGTTAATGTGACCAAGGACAAGGAGCACAGTGTCTCTGAAAAGAGAAGAAAGAAAAATTTCGATAATAGAAAACAAATCCCTAACAAAACCAAATATTTTACTTAGGGCCTTAAATAGCCCCTTCATATGGCATGTACTCATGTACCATCAATGATATGTATGTTATCATGCTACTGTACTTAAAATACAGAAAAAGAAAATCCAATAACAGACCCCAATGTTACGACCAGGAAGCTCTCCTCTCTTCATACATCATTCCATCTAAAGATAAAGGATGCTGCATTGTGGTGTGTGTGTGTGTGTGTGTTTGGGGTGGGTCTGTCTATACATCTATGCCCCTTATAGTAGAGAAGAGGGAAGACCAGTAAAACAGTGAGGCGACAGTAGACCAGAGGGAAGGAACAGGTAGCGAGGGCTCTGTTTGTGTGGTGATATTACACTGTCACATGGCAATGCTGCAGATAATAGCCTGCGGGTCATACATGGGGACGGGAGCAGGCAGCACCTGCTGTCACTCATTCAAGGTGACAGCATGACCATGTCACAGCCTCCCAGTGGGTGCATTACAACATGCATGCATGTTTATTTGGATGAGAGCATTACTACTGGAGGTTCACATTAGCCAGGTATTAAGATAAACATAACAAACCATGTATGGGGGTTAACAATAGCTAGGTATTAATATAGTAAGTAATTATATTCTTATGTTATGTATACTTATGGAGCCAGGGCTGTATAGAAGTAACAGATTCTTTTTACAGCAGACACAGAGAGCAGTAAGGTAAAGGACTGCAAAAAGATGGCAATTGAATTTGTCAAAACAGCTTACTACAGTATACCTTTAACCCTCATGACGCCTTTAAAGTAGTCTTGAAACACCAGGCGGCGCCATCTGATTGTGTATGGTGTATGGTTCTTTTTTGTCATTGCTGTGTATTTATTTCATTATTTCGTTATGTATTTGTGTCGTTTGATGTGCCTTTTAACACTCCTGTTGCCCTCGGGTTTCAAACACTACCTTGTTGTGCCAGCAGTCCACATCAAATGTGTGCGTAAGCTGTAGTATTAGGTTTAGCGGTTTCTATCTGCCACAAAGTGCTAGTGTTTTGGGTCATTTTGACCCTGAGAACATCACAGGGATAAATATAAAAAGCAATGAGGTAGCCTATGAAGGTTAACATTAGCCAGGTATTAAACATTCAAACAGTCTAAGCTGTTAATAAACAGGACCACAACAAAACACTACATTTAAAAGGAGATAGGGAACCTTTATATAATTGTACTTGAGCACACCTGGGACAACGCATACATTTTATACTGACTGTTTTTGCCCTACAGTTTAAAAGAAAAAGTTTAAATGATGTCTCCAGTGGATGGAAACACTAAAGACAGAGGTTGAGGGGTGCTCTCTCTCTAGACCGAGTGGTCTACCCTTCAAACGCCCAGACAGAAGGAACCTCTTGAGAGCATCAATCCTTTAAGGCAGGGGTATTCAACCCTGGTCCTGGAGGACCCCTGCCCTGCATGTTTTAGATCTCTGCCTGCTCCATCACGCCCGATTCACATGAATGGGTCATCATCTAGCGCTACAGAAGCCTGATAACAATCCATTCATTTGAATCAGGTGTGTTGGAGCAGGGACTGTTAATGTGAGCCTAGAGGTACTACAGTGTCAGGCATCTGTCTGTATGGTGTAGGGACATTAGCTACTTCTGTTTATGCAGCTCATTTGATTATAAATGACACCCCACAGGGCATAGAAAGACATGGCTCAACCTTGAATAGCATAGGCTAGACAGCATTCGGGTTCTGCCCAGATGTGTTCAGTTCAGGAGACTACCCGTCCCAGCTGCTGTTCAGGAAGAATTTGAGGTAGATCCCTAATTCAAGCAAGTGCTGACTGCATTCTATTTGGTCAATGATAGCTCCAGTATATGCACTAATCTAGTTGATTTCAGTCCAGGTGTTTTTGTAGCTGCGCAGTTTCCCCACCTACTCCATTGAACCAGCCTAGGACGCAATATGCAATGCAGCAGCGGTTGAGAGTGTACAAGAAAAGCAACAATGGCTTTTTTGTGTCTCCCCTACATCAAGCAGAGGGACACTGAGCCTTTTCATTTCTAGGAGAGATGCATTGAAACTTGCATGTCATCAGTTCTCCCACTAGCAAGACAAGCCCATCATTGCATTATGCAAGGGCACAAACATTTGATGCCCCTGCAAGCAAGGCTATGTTTCCCACTGCTGCCATCAAGTGGACAGTCAAGAGAAATCATAGTCAATGTAGAGCAAAACCCTCCATAATATTTATTGAAACAAGTATAAACTTACAAAAATTACAAATCACATTGCAAATACATCAGAACTGCACAACATTAGTTAGCCACGACGGGGAGATCCTCCTGCAAGGGGAACATAATCGTTGGCAACCACCATACACATGTCACAATCTACTGAAGTCTTGATGTTACCATTATAAGGTCTTCAATGATGACTAGGCCTTTTTCTGAAACTTCAATGTCGCTCTCTGTGCTGTTGTGTGAACAATACTCCTCAGTCTCCGTCTCTATTGTACTAGGCTGAAAAAGAGTGGATTAGTGCAAGTTCATTTGCTTCATTTTCAGCACCTTACTCATGCTGTTGTGATTGATCATGGAGATTCATTGTGGTATAGAAGAGGACGCTGGTGTTAAATTGTTTATTCTCCCTCAAATTAGAATTGTAAATAGCCAACTGCCAACAATGTAGTATATCCTGTACTACAAAGATGATATTTCACACCACAATGCAGCATAAATGTCAATACTGATGTAAGGAGGCTACAGTGCTGAGGATTTAAGCATTTCCATAATTCCAAGCCAAAAGGCTGGCATCAGAATTCAAGTTCAGCCCACTGGACAAACCTGGTAGTCAGGATCCTCCTCTGAATCATCAGAGTCACACAGTTCCTGGTTGAGGGCATCCACCCATGTCTGCTGTTCTAGGTCCTCTTCATCATACAGCTCATCTTGTTTTCTCTTGCTGCCCTTCCCACATGGCTTTGTAGGAGAAACTCGCACTTCTGTAGAGAGACATGCTTTATAAGCAAAGCATTCCCAACCCGGCGTGTCAGGTTGTTAAATGCATTTACGACTCATTTAGATTGTGAGTTTATGAATGTTACATTAAATCACTTCAACATGCATGTGCCATATTTAGTTTCCACCTGCCTGCCTTGACAGCACCACATGTGAAAACAGGATGAACCAAAATGACAGCCAGTCATGGGCATCAGTGCAGCAGCACGTAATCCATCAAGTTGGTAGCATATTGCAGTTTATCTAAACAATATTCTCACATCTCGTCGAGTTAAATTGCAGAGCTAAACCACTTAATAAATAAAGTTGGGTATTATTCAGCAAGTCGCCTTAAAATGGACGTATAGCTACCTGGTGAGAGGGAGCAACCGATGCTGGTTGAGACCGGGTAGCCCAGTGCGCTCTGTATGCGGCGGGGAAGGACGGTTAGCAACAGGCGGGTGACCGGATGGAGACGCTTGCGGCCCGCAACACTGTGGCGTCCAGGAGTAGTCGCTGAGGAACTAGTCCGAGGTTTGCCTCTAGGCGTAAATCCAAACATCCATAATACTCCACGGCACGCGCGTACCTAAAATATTAATGAATTAAATATCGGCAGCAAGTTCTTGTTTTGTGTTGCCTACTATGTATATATATAAAATAAATAAAAAAAAGTGATATGAAAACAGGCCCTACCACTATGTTGACTGGCCAGAACTGCGAAAGGCGGCGAAATACGTTACTTAGCACGCCGTTTCTCCTTACAACAACTGGACCCTGTAGTGGAGGAGTAAACCGACATGTTTAATGTTACAATATAAAGCAAAATTGTTCAAGTAACATAGTTACCCAGCTAGCGTACCGATGCTAGCGTGCACAATGACTTGCAGGCCTACTCTGAATGTGCACGCCTTCTAAAAAAGACTAGCTCTAGATTGCACACCCATTGCAAACATTGTACCTCAACATCTTGCACATGCTGCTGCTCCTCAGCCTCCAATTCCTGCTCGATTGTGTGGATGCTTTGCTCGGAGGCCATATCGTGCAGCAGCAAATAGCCTAAGCAAGTTAATTCAGCCCAGTGAAATGAGCTGACACTGGTAACGGAAATTTAGTACTGTGTGACATTTGTAGCCAGTCGATGATGACACCTTGTGCAATCAGTGCTGGCCAATGAGAAAGCCCTATCAATTAACCCCCCCAGGCCTCAAGCGGCCAATGCTCCATCAGCCGTTTTGTTAAGAATAATTCACAATCTGAACTTTCTTCAGAACACCAGGTTAAAAATACATTAAAGCTGATAAACAATGGGGTCCTAGAAGCTTCCCATACAACAATCCTTATAATAGCGAGCGGTTTTTAAAAGATTTAATTAACAATCCTCTCAGGCTGAAGAAGGGCCCTTGGTAAGCTCTTCCGGCACTTAGTTTCGTCACATTTACGCATGTGTTTGTGCTTTGAGTGGTAGTTGTGGGCTGCGATGAGGTGCTGATCTAAGTATAAAAGGCCTCTGTTACCAGTCCCTTTAACAGTGTTCAATTCTACCTGTAAGCAAAAAGAGCAAAGCAACATTCACAATGGAGAACAACAGGACTGTGACACGGACAATCAGCATTGGAGCTATTTGCAATAGAACCAAAATGGTTGATTCTGATGATTTCTCTACAGCACGGCGGCACAGTAGCGCTGGGATGCGTGCACTTTTGTGGGCAACCAGCGGTGCAAAGTCTTTGGGTAGTTCTTTCGGATCAGAGTTACAGACAACTCAGGACAACATGTACACACACGTACTGACTCCTGAGAGCATCCCACAGTTCACCATACCAAGTCTGTCTGTCCAGGCTGGCTACAGATCATCAGAGACTATCAAAGTGAGCCAGAGAGACGATGTCGAGACAGATGAAGGCTTGGAGAGTCTTGGGAAAGAGTCGGCTTTGTCCAAATCTGTTTCACCAACTGATTATTCTCTCTCATCATCCTCAATAACTTCATCACCGGATAGTAAACCACAACGGAGTGTCTCTGACCCCTTAGCCAAAAAGCGGTTATTCCTTCAAAGGGAGGGTTCTTTTCCGTGTCGCTTCACAGAAGCCCAACACTGTCTGGACCCTAGCAGCAGAGCTGCCCTCTCCCTCCCCCATCTAGCCAAAGTCACCACCCCGTATGGCTTTGTCACCTTGAGCCAGATCCCCCAAATGGCTAGTGAAGAAGCTCTGCTCTGCCGAGCTGGGCTGCGGCGCTTCAGAAAGGATGATGAAACACCTTGCGTTTACAGCAGGTCGCCATTGACGAGGAACCAATCTATTGATATCAATTGCGACTCTTCTTACTCTCAGGCTCAACCATCAGTTGAGACAGATCAGATACTGTCTGTAGATGTGACTCACTCACAACCTGAAGGACATTCAAAGGAAGAGACAGAAACCACCACAGTTTCCTCTGCCTTATCGTCGTCTATATCTAGGCAAGCAACCAACAGCAAATCCAAACAAGGCTTTTATCAACTCATAAAACGGCACTTCACCTTACATCAATAGAAATTAATGAATATTTATATATCATGAAATGCAGTAAAACAATGACTCGCCTTGATTCGGACTATGAAAAGATCATTGCTACACCACTGTAATCTGCATTACATTAAAATGATTTGCTTGACAAATAATGGGACTAACAGGCACAAAAATTATATTATATATACTCTGTATGGTAAAGGAGAAGTGAGCATTGCCATTCACTCAACAGGGACTGATGGGGGCTGCATGTCTATGCTTCTGACAAATTGTGTGCTTTCTGTCTTAAATGAAAAATGCCATGGCAATTGGAGGCAAAACAAAAATTCTGCTCATTACAGAAATATTGTGGCCAAAAGTGAAGTGTTGAAATGTTCAGGAAACCATTCAGTGACAGATTACACACTACCACATTAAAACTTTTTACAAATCTACATACAATTCACACATCACACACTCACCATAACATATTTACAAACTTAACTTAAATTGAATAAGTGTTTTCAGAAACAATAAAACAATACATTTCTAAATTGTATACATCAAATAAGGTATACAGTGTTTAATTCCTCAGCTCGCTCTTCAAAAATGTTAAGATTCTGTAATGTTTCAGATGAGTATAATTTACATGATGTACTAAATGTGTGACAACATAAACAGCAGGCTTAGAAGGAATCTAAGAGGCTCAAAGGGGGCGACCCTTAATGACAGTAGCCTACTTTAGCCTTTTAGTGAAGCATCTTGTGTGTATGCTTGGCTATTTAGATCAACGTCATTAGTGAAGCAAAGTGCACCACTCTGAATAAAGTGTAAGGATAATTATGTGAGTCATCACTGGTTTAGACACAAAGGTTCACCCTGTCATTTAATGTTCAAAATCATGCTACTATTAGCTAGTTCTCGTTGCAGATCTCAAATGCTATACCTACAGCAGCTTGAACATTGTTAGTAAATTCAGTGGGTTCCGAAAGTCAGAATACACTACTGCTCTGTTTTTGGCTGTTTTGCTTTAAGCAAATATGTTTATAATACATTCATATTGTGTTTTTATTGATGCAGTGACCTACCATTGAAAACCATTAGGACTTATAGCTTTTTGCACAAATGTGTGATTCATACTAAAGACCCATTCATTTTAATCAGGTGTGTTGGAGGAGGAAGACATAAAAACATCCAGGAACGGTATTGGGAAACATTGTTATACAGCATGTCATGTGTTTGTCACAATTCTGACTCTAGTACCAGCCTAGTTCCTTAGTTTTCTGTTTATCCCTAATTATTTCACTGTTTTCATCTGTCTCACTGTATGTATTTATACCCAGTGTTTCCAGCTTGTCCCTGCTGAGGATTTTAGTGTTATATGCAGGGATAATATGGATAAATCCACTTGTGGGCATCAGTGATAATTTATGACTAAAGCACTGACATTATAAGTAATGGAATTTTTTAAAATAAATTTCATGAAACATGTCAGAACCATATAGCAGCTATTTAGCAGAATGGAAGATAGAACAAAAACAACTGTATCCAACTAATTGAATTTGGCCCAAAGCATTGAACTCCTTCCAGTTCATGGATGTTTAACATACAGTACATTGAGATCTTCCTTCAAAAGCCTTTGAATTGGTCTGGCCCTGCCAGACTACTGACAGGATTTTGACATTTTGAGACCACAATAATACACTCAGAAAATATTAGTGTTATAATAGGCTATATTTATCCTCTTAGATAACATACTTGTGGGTTCGTGGGATGTTTGTAACATAATAAATAAATAAATAAGTTTGCATTTCTTTTAAAGACTAAAATTGCAATCCTTGAAAGTAAATCATGATACATTTTAAATCCAAGGCTTGACAGTTAAGGCATACTCTAACTGAAGTTAAAGGAAAGAACAAATGAGAGCAAACTGTCAAGAGTTTTCTCTAACTGTTCTTCCTCATTTTGTGGAGTTGAGGTTAACACAGAGAGAGAGAGCAGTTCTGCCCTTACTACAGAAATGAGTTTTCCGGTACTGACCTCAGTTTGCAAGAGATCAGAGCAAACTGTAACATTTTAACAGATGCTCCATTTCACAGGCAAACAGAGGGAGAGAAAAACAAAACAAACACCCAGTAAGTTAGGCATTTAGTGTTACATGTTATAGTGAGTTATAGTGAGAATATAGGATACCTGTAGGCTTATTACAGATATAAGGAGCAGGTGCTCTCTAGCTTTATTGCACGCTGATGGAGCTGAAAACTTCCATCACAGCACACACAGACAGACAGACTGGGCCACCAGCGCTACCAGTCAAACAACGCAGGTAAGACCAGAAATGTGCCTCTCTCTTATTCATCTCTTGCCCTCATCGTTCTCTGGGCAGGAGTACCTTTTCAAGCTTAGCAGGCATATACAGTACTGTACTGTTGCACCCATAGCAAAACAGGTGCAAAAGAATGTTTCCTTCACAGCACACTTATTTGACATTTATGTTATTGTTTTCTTAATTGAAATGCACACATACAGTATAGGCCTACTGTATAAATGTGTATGTTATGTGTGTGTGTGTGTTGTTGTGATGTATATGTGATGTTACACAGAAGTCAGTATTCTAGAAGCTCCAGTGTGGATCTAGAGTCTGATGGCAGTGTCTTCAGCCCTCTTAGTCCACAGTACCAGGTATACAGCGACGTGTTTCTTGAACCCACTGACTGTCATGCAACCAAATGTCCCATACACCGGCGCTATGGTAAGTTTGATAGCGTGAAACACCAAATGTATTCATGCTAGGCAAACCTTCAAAGTGTCTTTCTACAATATATGTATAATAAAGAGTGTTTTTAAACTTACATTTTAAATGGAAATAAGGAAAACTAGTATCCTCCATTCCATTTGGTTCCTCTTTCTCATGAGAATTGTAAAGGAGGAAGTAACACCTGGAACCAATTGTTCTACAACTGTGCCATTTTGGTACTGTATGCTTGCCTCCAACCAAACACTGACAGACTTTGACGTAAACAGTCCTTCATGTCAAGAGCATAACCACAGACCTGCTTATAAGTTGTGATACTCTATGGGAAGCGGGGTCTATATACCGGTACATTCTCGTTTCCTTGTTGTCAAGACACCATAATCATCATTATCTGAGTCTGTGCTGCTATTAATCAGTCTTCATCAATACCAAATGAAAAGTATTGTCTAATGCTTAGATTCCCTTTCTATGTTACCCAGACCCTTCAGAATGCCACCTGGAGAGGTTTTTCTCAGAGGGTACCCCACCACCTGTCCCTAAGAAGAGGCTGGCTCGCTTTATGTCGCTCCCTGGTTACAACGTACCTCCTCCTTCGCCACTCTTCCCTAAGTCTCCTCTGCAGCTACACAGAAAATCACAGAACTTTAACAACCCCCTCTACATGCTAGCCCCCTTATCTGATGTTCCTCACCATAGAGAGAAGGAAGAGGCCAAACCAGTGACAAGTCTCTTGCCTTTACCATCTCTCTCTCAGCTGTGCTTTGACACACCCGATGAACAACTGTCACATCTGTTTAGTAATTTCAGTGACCAGACAGTAGTTTTCCAGCGAATTCAGCATCACCACCTTCTATTTCTTAGAAGTATGTCACAGAATGTGAACGGTGGTATTCTGCTGCAACAAGAATGCACTGAGAGGAATGCTGGCTCATATCTGCCCCAGGATTTTCTGCTGTGTGAAGGTTACAGGCCTAAGCAGATAGGAGGTTGCTTCTACTACAGCCTGCACAGCCACAGATTTCCAGGGAGAGTGCTTGGCGCAATGGTAATGTTAATGCTCTTTATATTACTTTATATATAATATACTTTATATTAGAACTTCACATTATTTATATGACTTGCAACCTTTCTACAGTAGCACTCACCAACGTTGTGCTGAATAGATATTGTCACACATGCAAACACTGACCAAGTCAATAGTATAAAAATATTAACATCCAAAATTAATGTTGCATGTAAGAACCTTCTTACAGTAGATGCTGGTTACTGTGCTAGTAGCTACAATGTGCTGCTGGGGAAGGGAAGGGAGGCGGGTGATTTCAAAATGATCCTTATCAAATGCGTGCGACTGCATTTGATGTCTCATGCACCCTGATTTGGAAACACCACAATGCTTCCTGCAAGGAGGTATTATGTAATCTAAACTGCAACAGCAAGGGCAACATGCACTAACAGGTCATATAGACACATGGATTATGATAGGCCTTTGGAATATGTGAGGTTTATCAGTATACTACATCTCTTCCTCTTTTCCCAGGTTCACAAATTAGAAAACGTGGCTCACATGGCACATGCCACTCTCCAGTCATCCCATGTCAATCTTCAGGAGGTCATCATTCATTTCACACCCGACAGTGTCCTGAAGCAAGAATCTGCCTTGTTGCGAACACAAGATCCTTCGATGACCTCTACTCCATCAGACCCACAGTGTACTGCTGTGAAGCCACCATGTGGGGGCAGCGTTGCGTCTGAGTTTATAAACAGCGATTTGCCTACAGTTCTATCTTTACTGGAGATGGGTTACTGTGTGAGTGTTGAAAGAGACCTGCCGCAATTTACTCTAGAAGACTTTATCCAGGAAACACAGTCGCTAAAGGGCTCAGACCCCTTATTGTATGAAAGACAGCTGTGCATTATCTTTTTACAATTGGTAATGGGGTTACAGCATCTGTACAGCAACAGATCAGCTGCTATTATTGAGCTTAGGGCTCAAAATATATTTTTACTGTGGCCTGAAAATAAGATGGAAGTCATGTATGGGCAAGAACAGGATTCCACTCAAAAAGGATCTGTGAGCATGAAATCCGACCAACATGACAGCATTAACAACGTGGAAAAAGGAGCCCAGATGCTGTGGAGAAAATCAGGTACCCCCCGTGTAGTGTTAGCCCATCAGCTTCCTTATATCTCCCCACCACCTGCCACCTCTCTGTCCATTAACAGCCAAATTGGAGCCCTACTTCAATACTGCCTTCACACTGGAGAGAAACGTTTCTCTCTCACAGAGGCCTCCATTGCACACCATACTAGCTCTCCATATAAAAAGGGATTGACTGATCTAGCCTGTAAACTCCAGGATGAGACCAGTGGTTTCAAGATGGCTGATACACTGGCCTTCCTTCAGGTTCTTCTCTGGGGACCCAGTGGCCACATGTTCACAACATATTACACTGCTCTAAACACCACAATTAACAACTGGCTAGCAATTAAGTGTGCACTGCTTGTGATAAAGCTTGCTGAGAAAGGGCTAGTCAAGGATCAGTTATCTGTTGATTGGGAGGACTGTCTCTGTATGCAGTACCTATCGTTTTGTGACTGTGAAACAGTGAGGAGCATAGCTGAGAAACTAAGTAATGAGAGAAATTAGGTAA
>JAODUG010078614.1:17021-31379 GCA_027564795.1 Aphredoderus sayanus
GAGAAACTAAGTAATGAGAGAAATTAGGTAATTAAAGCCTTTTATGACTTGTAGCATATGCAAGCTATCTTTAGTTTTATACACAAATGCAAGGTACATTTAAGTCAAGACAGTATATGTATATCAGCTTCATCATCAATATTGATCAAAGTTAATAGAATTACTACAATGTAATAAATATTAGTCCACTGCAAATTAACAATTGTCTCGATTATTTCAATTAAATACTGATTAGAATAATTGTACAAGACTTAATTTTTCTAAGGTGAGCAACTTTATTCAGCACAGTTATAACATGCAAATTTCTGCCAAGTGAATCAAAAAATTAAAATCCATGCACACATTAAAAAACAAAACGAGAATCAACTGAAAATAACCCGATGTGAATCAAATTACATGAAGATTAATGTGAGAAAAAAAGATTTAACCATAAATATTACATCATAGAGATGATCACTGGGGTGTACAAGGATGAACAAATGAAAATGAGGTCTACACATTTTGGAAAGGAACACAGTGGCAAGTATGGATTACCCAGATTTCATATGGTTGCTTTTTTTTTTTAACATTCCGTTTTATAACAGCTTACACTAGTGCAAATATAATTTTGAAAACAGCACAAAGTAGATCAAATTCAACAAAAAATAAACCTCTACAATACTGAGCTTCAGTAATATTAATTGCCAAAAATGCTAAACAAAACTGAAGGAAAACAAAAAAGGTGGGTAATTTCAGCGTAATTTAATCATCATCAGAGGAGTCTCGCTCTATGCTGTAAGCCATGAAGAAAGCGTCAGGGCGGGTAGGAACAAGGGAATGACCCGGTCTCACAATCTCAAAGCCCAGGAAACTGAATGTACGCAGTATGGATGCTGAGGAGAGAAAAGTTTATTTTTTATGTATAAACAGTTGTGTAAGCTTATTTCAGCATTTCCTAGTAAAACATGTAACTCTTGTTCTTCTCCTTATCACACATGATAATAATAATAATAATAATAATAATAATGGCTGCTGTATTAAATCATTTTCAGCTGAATTGCTTAAATATCAAGTGATAATGCAGTAGACTACTTCCTACCTCTGTCTTCACGGTTCTTGTGGAAGCAGATGAACACATGGTCAACCTGCAGCTGCTCTTCGGCAAACTCCAGTAAGAGAGCAAAACTGTAGCGATGCAGAACAATTAATATTGTTAAATGTACGAAGTAGAAGATTATATATTATCAATAAAAACAGTCCCAATGCATTTGATCGATGAAACCCATTTCATTCCTCTCCCCACACCAACATGCATCACATTGTAGCCAACGTAAAGCATGCTGTCCAACATACAGTTACAGTTCTACTAACCTGTCTTTACTGCCTTCAGGCAGAGATCCAGGGGGGATCTCAATGTAGAGATTCCCACCTTTCAGCGCTGCTCTCCAGACACAGTGCTTGCTCTCTGAGCGGCGGGGCTCGACGAGGAGGAAGCGCACTCTGCCATTGGCAGGGGGTGGTTCCTCACGAACCAGCAACTGAGCATCCTAAACACCAGCAAAGCTAGTTTAGTCCAAATGTATGAAATAAAAGAAAGCATTTATCTTCAGTATACCTAAAATGTATTGACACAAATGAAACAGGCACTCACAGAGTAGAATATTTTAGCTGAAAGACTGCGATCCCGCTGGTCATTCCCTCGCCCACCTGGGATCTTCAGGGGTGGGTGAGGGGCATCAGGAGCACCACAGAGGCCCTGGACACGGGTTACTGCAACAGCGGGGGCACCTCCTGGGACTGGAGATACTGCAAGGTGAAACAAACACCCATTATCAGACGACAATTCGCTGAGTAAACAAGATCTAAGGATTATCCAGTCCCAATGCAAAGGATGTTCTTGTCGGAGGTTACAGCTAAATATTGTCTAGGAATGAGCAAGACAGCCAATACAAAGGTTAAATAAATTAAATCAGTAACCAGTTGAGGACCAAGTTATTATACAGCTTTCAGTAGTTATACAAGTTGTTTTTTGGCGGTGCCACAATGAATAACAGAAGAGACTGTTTTTTTCCTTGTTGCGCAACTACACAGTGCTGGGCTTGTACTGGCTTATTGCCTCTGATGACTCATTAAAAATGAAATGGCTGTCTAAATTTCTGTCAATTTTCTTAAAGATTTTGTTTGCATTTACAACCTTAATTACTGTGTGAACTATCACACCCTCATCAAAACCCTTTACACAAATTCCTCCAAATCCATTATTTCTCTAGCATCATTTAACCTGTTTGGATGTTTTCTGTGATACATCTAGTTTATTGGAAAAACGGCTTAGGTCCTTTTGTCTAATATCTGGCCTACATAAGGCCAGAGCAACTGTGTAATGGCTTTACCTTAGCCAATAAAAGCACTGGGATGATTATACGTTTATAAATCCATAGTCACGCCAGCCATTTTGATTCAGAAGCTAGTGTTTCCAGTTAATAACCTAGCTTGTGGTGTGCATGACACGCACACACACATTTACAGCATTGAAAATAATCTTTTTATCAGCACTCCTTTTGGAAACAAAGGGAATTAGCGCACAGATGCTTGCTTAAGCAAACGCCACAGCAGTGCAATATATGGAGCACAAGTATGCAAATAAAACAAAAATCTTTGCCGCACTCAGCTTAATGTAACCAGGGCCCTTTACATTATTTAACAGTAGGGAGATCCACACTACATGCCATTTAGAACAATGAGCATTTTAATTATATTTCATCTGATGAGTTCATCCAAATATTTTAAAATGTCTCCATGCAATTTGAATTGAAAATACAGCAACTTGATATATTAACATCTCTGTACTGTTAAAAGCACTGTGTTAAAGCCCCATGCCCACAGAACTGTAGGCAGTACAACGTGCTTATAAGCAGGGTTATCTTGGTTAAGGCAGCTGCTGTGGTCACGTGGGGGGTGAGGCAGTTTCTTGCGTAACAAAAGCCTTTCCATGTCAATGATGCATAGATCGATCGATATATCTATCTATCCATCTAGTTACATACACACATATATACACACACTTTATTTATGTATTTATATAAATCAATGAAAACGACATGCATAACAGTATTGTAGCTCAAACTTTATGGTTCCTGTAAATATGCAATACCCCCCCACCCCCAAAAACCATCAGAATTAAGCATACAGTACTGTACAGTACAATACTATTTCCCCTTTCAACCGTGGAAAATTCCCAATCTTATGGAGAGCTGTAAAACCGTTTTTTAATTAGTTTAAAAGTGTTTTATTATTCAACTTAACATGTATATCAATAACAATTAAGCCACTGCCCAACATATTGTTAATTCCATTTAACGTTTTCAGTCTATAGCAGCTTTGTACTGTTAACATTTTAGCCAAATAGCACGTACCGCTACTGTACGGTAACGTATAACAGTACACATCTCCGAGAGATGAACAGGCCATCTTGAAAACATTTTTTTGTTTAAAATGTCTATCGTAATGGTTCGCTTCATATTAAAACGCAGAATGATAGCGACAATAAGACAAATATAAAGTACTATTCTGAAATACTAATCTACCATTTGCTCAATGACACCACTACTACACGGTGGCTTCGCACCTGAGGGCCAAATGGAAAAACACCAGCTAGGCACTCATCAATTCAGACATACACGTACACGCTTAGAAAAACATTAACGTTGTCATTTTGCTTCGTGGGAAAATTACACCACGCCATCTCTGATTTAGGACCTTAGACATGTCGGAGTATGTTAACATTGTCGTGAATAACGTTCATTATGTTTCTTATGCTTCAACAACACATTATTTTAATACAGTACAGTATTACTGTTAACGTAGTGGTAAATTAGTCAACGCCGCAAGCGGCCTACATTAACTACAGTACTGTACATTACTGTAGCTGCTAAACCGAATATAAATAACTACGTTAACAGTACAGATATTTGTATATAAGCCACTGTACTGTAAGGCTAAACGCTCTTGATATCAATAGTATGATTGCTGTATTTTATACCTAAAAGATTAGCTTTTGGCATATTTGTAAGACGCTGCTTATTAACTAGCTAGCCCGCTAGCTAGCATCTAAACAACGTTGACCGTCAGGTGTCGTCTATTTGCTGGATACCAACGTCAAACAAAAACACATTTCAAGAACGTAAGCGTCGAGTTTATTACGCATAGTGGTGTTAAATTACGTTATTGTGACAAACTTTGATAACAGTATTACTTAACAACTGCAGTGTTTCTAATATTATGTAGGGAAAGTGTGTAAATAAGGTATCTGAAAATAATACCAATTCAGATAAGACGTAGCTCTAAAGCTAGGCCGCATTTGTGAAGTTCGCTAACCACGGTTTCTACGGCAACATACCTTTCACTTTCTGGTTTATTACTGGTTTGTTCAATAACTGGCATCTTGGTTAAGTTTCTCTCTTTTTCTCTAACAAAACAATGGCTATTCAATATCGTCTGTAGGTTGGATTTAACCATCCGGCCAACGTCCACTCCCGCAGATCTCTCGTGCCTCTCCTCGCCAAATGATTAATTCTGATAGCGAGCAGCAGTACTGTAGCCTATCTGACAGGGGGCGTGTCCTCCTCTTTACTATGACGTACGTCTATGAATTAATAATGATTAACTATTTCACATGGAGTTGCTTGAATAGCTACAAATTATAGAGATGGATATGTATTTTCCAAATGTCTATATCTGTTTTGAAATTATATAGGCTGTGGTAATGATGCCATGGTGTGCTTTCATTTTTACATGTTCATATGAAAAGTCTGCCTAAAACAGTGATACATTATTATTATTATTATTATTATTATTATTATTATTATTATTATTATTATCATCATCATCATTTTTTAATTTAACTTAAGTATCTTCTAGCCATAGTAGTGTCAACAGTATGAGTAGGCCTACCCACATTCAATGTCATTTTTCTTTTCCTTTTTTCAACAGGTCTCATCTGTGGCTGCCAATCAAGAAAGCAGAGGGATATGAAGCAGGGAGTGTATGAGTCTCTCCACTAACACAGAACAGAAATCAACACAAAAGTTCTGACTGACAATTTTACATTAACACATCTACAACTACATGCAACTAAACAACTTCAGAAGTGGTGAGTTTTTTGTCTGTGTTCAGGTGTGTGTGTGAGCTATAGGTTGTTGTGCACTTGCCGTGGATTGCCTATATCAGTTTAATCACCAGCAGTGAGCAGCAGGTGGCTATTTTAGGGTTTGAATTTAGCATGTGAAATACTGTGCAGTTTACAAGGCATACAGTATCCTGTTGTACAGCTGTAGCCAACAAAGTATATGCGCAGGCAGGCTTTTAATAATAGTAATATTGATCAATTAATTCCAGATATAATTCCCATATTTAAAGTTTTTCACCATAGGACTTAAGAGGCAAAACATGGAACAATCAGAAGTTGAACCTGTCACAAGTAAGGCAATTCATTTATGGGTTTTTATTACAGAACACACTAAGTATTTTTCTACCACTGATTATTCTCTCTATCCCTAGAATCTTATGACCGTATTCTCTCCATCCAAAGTCTGAGTGAAGTTCGAAACCCATGGAAGGGATTTACTATGAACCGCTGCTTGGCACTGGCTCTTATTATAGTGGTTGTGAGCTCAAGTGTTAATCAATTAAATGGTGAGTGCTATGATAATATTTAGAAATATCATCACTGACATCTGAGTGTAAAGTGAGTATGAGAATAAAAATGACAAAATAAATATTAGAAAATGTGTGTGCTGTATCGTAATATTTTTGCTAAGATTTTTTTTTATGATGGTACTGCCAGGGTGTTATCCATTTAACATGTTCAGTAAGTCTGTACTCTCTCATTTTATAGAAGCTATGGATTCGTTTGTTGAGGAGACAAACTTGGGTATAATGTCTCTCATAGGAAGTCTGCAAGATGGTTCTATAACTCAGGTATGACTGGGAGCAAAGGCATATACAGTGTATATATAGTAAATTACACTTACTCAAGTTCCTAACCCTGAAAGTATTTGTGAGATTGACTACATATCACATCTATGTTAGCGGATCAGGATGACTTCTTAACAAATGTAAGCTTTTCTTGATTTCAGTTGTATACTTAAAAAAGCTAAATATTTGTTGCATTCTCACTTAGTGTACCTTGTGAATGAAAACCTGTCTTATACCAGGGATCTCTGTGGAACACTCTCATGTTTTGGAGATGGGGTTCTGAAGAGGTTGGACCGATAAGAAGAAGAAAAAAGCTCATCACCACAAGAGGCATTTTGAAACCCAGAATAAAGAATGCTGACATTGCAGAATGAGTGAAAATAAAATACCACAAAACATCAGAAACAACAACAATGGAACAATCATTTAAAAATGTTCTTCTTTGTATGTTAACCAATTTATTTAAATTTGTCATATAAAGTCTTATCATATTTAATACATATTTGAAATCACTTTATCAATTTGTAAATATACTTTAACCAAAAAGAATTTAAAATAAGGCAAGATACAGTATGTTGTCAATGATACATAATACATTTGTTCTACTATTATACTATGTCATTCCATTAAATTATATATGAATAAAATAACTAAAAAGGAAAAATATTTTAAGCATAATTACAATAATGACAGAAACTTCAAATATATTTTCATTTCTATGGAGGCTAATTCATAAAAGAGTGAGAAGCATTGTGTTGTATATAAGACATCTATTTAAATCAAATAAACCAGCCTCTCTTTGGTAAAGAATGACTTTTTTCTATCAGTGTGTCATTGTTCAAAGAAACAAAGATCTCCTTGATGCGGAAATCATGCCTTTAGCGCCTCAGTTCTTCCCCCACCCTAAAAGGCATCTTGCAAATCCCTGGTGGGGGAGCAGAGCCCTACATTGAGCTCCACTGCTTTAGCGGCATCCACACTCCTTGGCCACCATATTGGGTTTAATGGAGAGAAAGGTCCCGTCGTCATTCAGTTCCACCACCTCCAGCTCATCGTAGGCCACGGGAACACAGCACAGCGCACGCTCCAGGGTCATGCCACTCTGGATCTGGGTGTTCAGCAGCATGGCGTGGTTGTTGCCGTTGAACAGTGGGAAGCCGCATGTCCCGTGGCAGTTGTTGATGGTGGCGGTGTCAGGGTCGACGTAGTACTTCTGAAGGGACACCGTCAGACTGTGCAGCCGGCAAATGTCACCCCTCACTGAACCCTGCTGGCCGGCTCTGGTGTCCCGTAGTCCTCTCTCTGTCTCGTAAGCACTCGCTACGGTCTGCAGGGCCTTCAGCAGGAGGAAGGCACAGTACTGGCTCTCCCCTGGATGTCACATGCATAAAGTACACATAACAATTATATCAGGAAACACAAATCATTTAACACCACTGAAAATAAATGAATGCTGCATACAATATTTCTTATGGTAATATTTATAGTCGCGACCCGGTTTATTTATAGTTGCGACTCCGGATAAGCGGTTGAGAATGTATGGATGGATAAAATATTTACTTTTATGACCAGTCAGAGCTGCCAATATGCCAAATTATCCTTTAAAGCAAATTCTAACTTGTTGTTGTGATGTTTGGCTGACATTTACCTGCTGCCGGTTCCTGCTTGGGAAATCCACTGAGTGTTTTGATTCTAGCCAGCCTCTTCATGGCCCGGTGACCCACGTCCTCCTCTGTTATCACCTCTGTCACCTGCACAAGTGTTTGCTGCAACCTCTGTCTGAGGATCTCCAACAGGGCCGGAGGGAGGGCCAGTTCTCCACGGTACAGCCTCAGAATAGATGCCTGTGGGGGAGCAACCTCATGAGTGTATTTCACAAACTGCAAACAAAGGCCTTCATCTGATCAGGAGTGGATATATTAAAGAGATAAAGTAAGCCCTTCTCTGCTGATCTAAGGAACCATCCTGTGCTTGGTCTTGATATGTGATCATTCATTTTACTGTTGGCTTTCCTGTTGGATTTTTACTATTTGTATTATCCTGCTGCTTTTTATAATGTGTTATGTCATAAATAAATGAAATGTATTGAATATACAGTATATGAACCACTCAAAAACAACTCAAAATTGAAGACATTATATAATGTCTTCAATTTTGAGTTGTTGAGAGCTACATACAATACAGCACACAGCCCAGGAAGACAACATCTGATGGGAATAACCATACCAATGATGGCAATCAGGCAGCGCCAAATAAACCTCCTAATTCAAAACGTTGACATGATTATCAAACTAATAACCTGTGTGGGGAAGGAGAAGAGCGTGGGGGCCGAGGAGTTGAGCAGGCCGGCCAGCAGACCCTCGCTAGTGGACGTCCCCAGCTGCAGGCGGGGCAAGGACTGCAGGGACTCTAGCTGGACCGGAGTGGACCTGGGGGCATTCTGAGGCAGCACAGCAGCAAGGAACCTCTGCAGCTCACAGAGGAACATGAAAGTCTCTGAGGATTCCGGGGAGGAACTGTAAACGTGTCTAAATCTGAAGTAGACAACAAGCTTTTTCTTTTTCCGACTGTTTTGTTCTGTGGAACTATGAACGTTTTATTGCTGCGTTAATGTAGTCAGAATTCATAACTGGTTTATGCATACTGCATAGCCTACTGTAAATATAGTCACACACAAACACACAGGTCACATTAACCACCTATGTCTACATATTGAAGAAAATATGTAAATAATACAACATTAATTTTACAACATTAAACACAAGTTAAAAGAATGAGAGTCAGCATAACCTGGTATCAGTTCCTCTGTCTGGCCAGAAAAGCAATAGAGGGGTCATGCTGATGTTGATTTCAGATCCTCCCATGTAAAATATATCTTTTAGGTTTTGTCCTGTAAAGCTCAAAAATATACATGCATAATAAGAATAATACAGTTCTACAGTTCATACAAGCATCTTACAACTTATCTATAACAACTTAGAGATGATAGTATGTAATACAATTGAACAACACATTTTAAGGAGCTGGTTGACATCCTCTGGCATGTTTTTCCAGAGGCTAGGGGCTCTGATAGCAAAGCTCAGTCACACTTTGTTCTCGAGAATGAGAGCGCTCAGTTACAGTAGCCAGCAGCAATCTTTGGGACTTCAAGCTGGTTTAATTAAGCTTAAATAACCATTCTGATGTGTAAAAAGCAAGACTGAGCCACATTAAAACACAAAACAGAATTCAAGAACACAAGAAAGTGTCTAGCGCATGGCTTGATATTTGCAGATAGGACAATCTTAATGTTGTTACAGAGAGGTATTGAATTGTTAAGGACCCAGCAAAACCACTTTATAACTCTTGTCAATGAAATGTAAGAAGTTCTGAGACCAGCCTAGCACTGCCATTTAGAATGCACAGAGAGATACATTATGTTTTTATGTGGCATAGGGGAAGCATGTACAGGGTGATAAGGATTGGACTAAGCACGGAATCGTGCAAAGAAATTGTCATATTACCTGTTGTTGTCTCAAGAGATAAATTCAACTTCTGTTGGCCATGGCTTTGTACCAATGCCTTCCCTGTCAGCAGGAAATACTGGGTTCCTTCTGAAAGGCACACGGTCTAGTAGGACAATAACATAAACAAATACAAACAGCAATGCCTCAAAAACATAAGGCTAATGTGTCATATTAAAGTATATTTATATGATTTTCAAAAAATAAAGACAAAATAATTGGACATGTAGAGTTGTTGTGTATGCTTCCATAACATAAAAAAAACAAGAACATTTCATTACATACAGAAAATACAGGTAAGAATATACCTGTATGTTGGGATGTAGCGCCTCACTGCTGATAATAATGCTCAGGTCTTTAATCATAAGGGGGCTTCTAAATGCCAACAGCAGGATGGACTTTAACTTGAGCATGGGGGGTTGTGAAAGATTAAGGATTAGGACGAGCCTTCCTTGCCCTTCTTCTACATCCAACAGCTCTGAAAACAAAGCATCCCATATGATGCACGGTAAGTTTCACGTTCAAATAAAGAGCAGTGATTAAATAGAAGTAATACCTATGTTTGGTTGCAGAACTTCCAGTTGGTTTCTCTCTTCACTGTGTTCAGCACTAGAAAGCTGTGATAAAACTGTACTTAGTGATCCGGTGGCACAGTCTCCCAAACGGGTAAAAGCTTTGGTTCTCTGTCCAGTCCCACTCCCTCCACCTTGACCCACCACTGCAAATATATCATCCAGAATATCTTCATGACTGTTTGACCTTCCGTAGCACGGCCCATTTTCATAGGGAGACTGGACAGTTTCTAATGCTGCAGTATTATCTCCAGTTTTGTCTCCAGATGGTGCTAAATCCAGTCTGCGACCAGACCTGTTGTCACCTCCTTCAGTTATAACGAGAGAGAAAAATCACTTTACACAAAACAACAAGGGGGGGATCAGTAAACCACTAAACTATACATTTTGAAACAATACATAAAGGAAGAGTGGATATTCTGACAAACACAGGGCAGTTACCATTGTGGTATGACTGACCTGTTCTTAAGAGGTCTGAGCCTGGTAAATGTCCATGTGGATTGTCCCTCTGTGGAATATGCTGAGGAAAACCCTCCCCGGACCTGAAGAGCATCACCGCTGAGGAGCAGAAGACAAAAACAGCGTGCAACATGCTTCCCTCTCTGTGCGACTGTTTGGGTCAGTTCAATTGCTATTAGCCTACATGGGTCACATTCTGGGGACGAGGTTTATATATCAACCCTCACGAGTTCTCACCGACAGCCTGCCAAAATAGTGGCAGATTGCTGCGTGTCCTTGACGGGATTGAGGGGAGGGGGGTAATGCATCAACATGCTGTGTTGTAAGTCTACACCTCAGAACAGCATCTGCTGCTAATATTACGGCTCGCCAGATAGGAAGTCAAACAATAGGCAATTCTGTTGGTTCAGACAAACACTTGTACTCCCTATTCAGACTCGGCTCAAACTAACGCTGGCAAAGAAGGGGGTGGGGAGATAAAACATGATGGGAGGATACCAACAGGTCTGGCATAGTAGATTTTTAGGAAATGAGCACCTGTCCAAGGCCAGACATGCCATCATGTCTAGAAATACTCTTGAAATTGTATGCACATTATTACAGCTGTGTTCTGGGTTAAACAGAAAGAATTTGGAGGTGTTACAAAATATATATACGATTATTTTTATGATTTCATCTAAATCCAACTTTTTAAATATTTATAGTGCCATTTTAAAAATATGTTTCAGATCAATTCTTGAAGAATGTCAAATGTAATAAGAAGCACCTTAAACGCCAAACATCCTGCAGGCATGAACGTACTGTATCTACGCACACCATTACTATTTTTGCACCTCTTATGGTAATATCCAATCCCCAAATCTCTCAGTACTAATTTAATAAGAAAGCTCACAGCTGCAGCCTTGTTTTGCAGACAACCAAGGTCTTTAGGCAGTTCAGTGGAAGGGGACGCCAAGAGATAAAGTCAAGGCTCATTCTAGCACATTCAAAGGTATATTGTGAGGAAGGGGGAAAACTGTTTATCATTTGTAATGGACAAGATTCCCAGGACCATTTCTCTAACATTTCACACATACATCACCCTGATAAATTGATTTAAATGCCTCTCAATATGTATACATTGATCAATGTACAAAATAAAAAGGTCAGACACATTCTTTAGGTATTTCTTATGTAACCAACTTGGGTTATTTAATAACAAGTTTAAGAAAAAAAAAGTTTATTTTAAATGTTAAAACGTGTAGGCCTATATAATCCTGGCAAGTGCTACAGTAGACTTCATACCAAATCTGGCTACTTCTTTCTGAAATAAGAACCTGCATACTCGCATTCTTTAAAGCAGTCCTTTTTTGGGTCAGAATTGTGTAATCAAAATGTGTTACTACTGCTAATAGTCATCAGTCAGAACAAAATCTACAAAAACAAAGAGATGGATCAAATGTTATATGAAACAATTTTAATAATTATAAAAAGAGGAAAAGAAACATTTCAAATTGTAATCATAACATCTCAAGATAAAAGCACCAACACCAAACAGCAAATTTTTTTCCATAAAAACCAAGGGCATTTCGGAAATTAGGTTTGCTGTTATTGCACCTCAAACCTGTTCTGGCATTACCAATCAGATAATATATAATCACATTTGTCTTTCCATGACAGTTTTTACCTTGTCAAAGAAAAAGGGTCACAACAAATGACACTGAATTCCTCTCAGAGATGCACACGGAGGCATTGTTTTGCGGAAGATGTTGCTGTAGCCAGAGTGGCTGACCAGACTGTCATGTAAAGCTTTTTAAAGCAGGGGTTTGGAAGAAAGACTGGATGTACTGTATGTGACAGTGATAAATCATCTGTGGCCATGGCCATAACTAAGGCAATTTGAGCACTAAAAGCACCAAGGGCCAACTTGCAGGTTATAAGAAGAATCACTAAGAATGGTCCTGGTCCTGAGTTAGGAAAGCGAGAGGAGAGGGACTTTATTGTGCCACTTTATTGTGGTAGACTATAGCAGTAGTTAAAAGGTGTTGCATCATTTCAAGCAATCTGAGAAATTCCTGAGTAAGACCTTTGGCAGGATTCAAAGTAAACAGCCTCGACTGCAAAGCTCTCACAGATTATCTACCAGGATGGAACGTGGCAGAAAACTGCATAGGAGGTTTTCATCTAAATCATGCTTTTTTATGCCAAAGAGAATCCCTTTGACAAATTCCACATGTAGAGACAACAAAAGAGCTGGTTGAAATTTAGCAACACATGTACCAATACTCCCTTTGGCCACAGAGCTGTCACTCACACATACAGTACATTTTACCCAGCACCTACAGATTCTACATAGGATACTACGAAAGCCACCAAGCAAGCTTTCTGTTGAATATTATTAAACCTTGCCTCCCTGTAGCATAACAGGAGAGGAAGATGTATATAAATCAATAGCTGCATTTTCCTTGTTTTAAGTGAAGGAGAGCACCATGCTGTCTGACTAGTAGTATTAAAACTTTATCGGCATTTGAAGTTACAATACTCCACAATAACTGCAATTAATAAACACCGACAATCAGAAAATCAAGAGTCGTCATAACAATAATTACAAAATACCTCTCAGTGCTGGTAAAATAAGAACTGACTATCTTCACTGGTTATGTTGTTGCAAATATTAAAATGCTTATTTGTGTTTACAGAGAAGTCTTACAGACAGGACAGCTTTTTGATTAGCTTTGATTAGTCTCATCCCTAGGACACAGATAATGGTTTCCTGCTTTTGTTCATGTGAATTTTAAATAGGAGGAAAAAAAAAATGCTTTGATGCTCCATCTTTCAAATAAGTAAAGCACATCAATATTCAAACTACTGATTTTACATGACACAGCCCTCATGCTATTAACCACAAAATGCTCACATTACAAGAAGTGTCATTAAGTAACATAAGGGCAGGCAGTGTGTATGAGAGGATGGGTTTTGGTATTCATTTATTATAAATATTTAGAATGCAAAGGCTAAATTGCTGTGGTTTGTGGTTGGGGTTTGGGAGCACCATTTTAAATCTGCAGCCTGAGGTGGAGGGGAATATAAACATTTGATACAATTCATAACAGTTTGCCTTTAACCCTTTTTGCATTTACACTACAAGACATGTCTGTGTACGTGGTAAAAACATACATCTGCTATTTCTTTCTGTGGAGTGTGTAGTATATGTACAGGCTCTTTAGAGATCTGTTAACATGGAATATAATGGCCAGGTTATCATGCATCTCTGTTAAGTTAATGTGGTAACAATGTTCATCCCTTGTTTAACATTTAATTTTAAAAGCCAAACTCAATATACCTATACACATCTATTTATGTATATACATAAATATCTCTCTTATGTTGAAAACCTACACATACAACAAAAAACAAACAAGAACCCCAAGCTAGAAGCAGGGTTTTGAGCACTCAGGGTTTTGAGCACACAAAATGAGCGCATGCCCACTCTAAAGTGTACAAGCACCTCATACCTGTTTAAATGGACTGAGTCAGCTGTCATTATGAAAAAGTATGGCGTCGTACACTAGGCTTTGAAAAATAATTTAAAAAGACAATAGCATCTTAAATATGAGAAAGGAAAGGCCTGCAAAAGGGGTATTAAAACATCCCTGTGTACAAGGAGCACCATGTGTTTGATTAGTTTGACATTTTCAATATAGAATAAATAAGATCAGGCACAGTCCGGAGATAGCACCATTGATTTCAGACTGTGAGTCAAGTACACACACTATTGCATTCTACATTGTAAACCCCATCCAGGATAAAAAAAAAAAAAAAAAAAAAAATTTTTAAAAAAATGGGACCGCATAAATATAATCTAAATTATACAAAATTATACAGCCAAGAAT
>JAODUG010078646.1:0-12872 GCA_027564795.1 Aphredoderus sayanus
GGGTTTCAAACACACACCTTGTTGTGCCAGCAGTGCACATCATATGTCTGTGTAAGCTGTAAAATTAGATTTAGCGCACTCTATCTGCCACAAAGAGCTAGTGATTTGGGTCATTTTGACCCAAAGGACATTACAAGGGTTACATGAAAAAACCTGGCTGCTTCAAGAGAGAAGCTGATATATTGTTTATATAAAGACAAATTTCATTCTAGTGTCGTACCCCAACCCTCCTGAATATATTTAATTATTTAGATCTATACAGATTTTATTGTATTTAATATTCTCATTAATATTGTTTTGACTAAAATGTTGTCCAGGACTGAAACAAAGCCCCATGAGAGTAAAGTGATTGAAAAATGATGAAAAATTGATTGATGTTATAATACTTTTTCTTGTATCGAAAAAATTTTGGTGTCGTGGTAACCCTAGCGTGAATGCATGAAAATAACAAAAACACTATACCGCCAGTTCGTAAAATCGTCTATTCCACTCGTACAAGATAAACTACACTGCCAGTCTAGGTACGGATTGGTAAAAAAAATATATATATATATATTTTGTCCATTTTGACACCAAAATATTGGATCAGATGCACATCCATTGTTGTTCAAAAGGTGGACATTGTAGGTGTCCTTGGGTGATCCAAAACACACAGCCGTTTCAAGTGACGCACAGGAAGCAGGAACATGTATGGCAGGCAGGCTGAGGCGTTGTCGGAGCTAGCCTAGAACGGCCTTTTCAATGGCACTGGAGCAGGGAGGTGTTTGCACACAAGCACCAAAGACTGATGTTCAGGTGTAGGGCCCCCGGGCTCACTAATCCTGCTTAAGGAGCCTGCCCCATTGGACCATGTGATCAGGAATGTGCGGCACAGCAGGTGTGATAATACTGCTCATTAAGCGAACGCCTGTTTACCACCGTCTGCTTTGGATACCTAATGCTGGTGATGTCATGACAGACACAAGATAGGAGGGGGAGAGAGAGAGAGAGAGAGAGAGAGCGAGGGAGAGCGAGTGAGCTAAGGTTATTATTGAGTAGTATTTTCACAGACTAGCGAGTCCAGACAGCGAGATAGAATGAAAATAGCTCAAGGGGCAAACAAGGTAACCTTTTTCAAAGGATGCTTCAGGGGGTGTCTGCCAAGTCCTACACAATGGTGTCTGCAGTAAATTAAGTGTCTGAGTACAATTGTACTGAACTGCAGAATAAAAATCCTTTTAAATATTATCTTCTTACGACAGGATCTACAACCCTATCCGCTTACAAAATCCAAATTCGCTTCACTTGAATGCCAAAAATGCAGGTTTGTCAGCTGGTGGGTAACGATATATCTGCTCTTCGAAGGTATTCATTTCACCCATAAATAGTCAAGAGGTTAAGGGCTGCCTCTGGAGACAAGTGTGGCCTTCCTGGCACAGGACCAAGCCCCATCAGACTGCCCTGCTGCACCCATGGCATGCTCCTGTGTCCCATTGCCCAAATAAAAGCACACATACTGAGGCTGGGTGGACTCACTGTAGGCCTTTGAAGGAAGAAAGTAGTAGCTTTTTATTTATATATATATATATATTTTTTTTAAATGACCTAGACTAACAAGCCCACAGGGAGGAGGGCGCTTTTATTTTGTGCTCACATTAGCATCCATGACAAAACACGTATCCTGTTTGAACGTGCCGTATCTTTGTGCACCCCTACGCGGCCTGTGCTGTCATTGCCTGCCAACATTATCGCGGTACCGTGCAGGACGAACCCTTCGGAGACTACCCCGCACGTATCGGATCGCATCATCAGATATCGAGGTTCGTGACAAGGAGAGAACGGTATCGGTCTTGTAATTGTATTCATTTGCCGCGTGCCGTTTGAAGTCCAACAACGCACAGAGGCAATCGTGCACAAAGAAAATATACTCAGGCTAGTTATTTGTTGAGGAGATTGTTTAACAGAGCGCATCGTTGATATGCATGTAAATAGCAACCCGGCTTAAAACAAACGCTGGTGTGCCTGCTTAAAACAGGAACAGAAACACATGTAATAACACCTTCGCATCCCTTCCATGATAAGCCATGAACACCTAGTACAGGGCTATAATCAGATCTCCTACATGGTAACGGTTGTCAGGAATAAGGCCCAGAGGAAAACACACTGGCCACATTACGTGAAAGACAAGTTTATCCCTTCTAAGACATCTCCGTGATTAATGGGAAGGGTCCCTGTTGTCGAGGGGGCCAGTAGAACAAGTCTGGACAAGTCTGTGCCAGCCCCACAAGGGGCCACTTGGATCTAAAAGTGGTGTGGATCAAATGGCCAGTTGTTCAGGAGGTGTTTACCCACTGACAAGCATATCAGAGGGAAGAGGGTGATGTGGTGATCTTGGGTTAACATCAACAACAGGGAAGTAAATAAAGAGGTCAGAGGAGAAAAACAAAGAAAAGAAAGTTTAAAAAAAATGTGGTGATGGGTTATTAATGTGCATACACAAGAATCACGTCCTCAGCTGTCGGAGGTTAAGTGAGGTTGCTAGTCTAATGTGAGTGAGGAAGATAGGGAGGCTTTGTGTTTTGCGACAGATTATTCAGGTGTGTGAGTGGCAGCGTTCATTAAAGTTAAAGGGGATTTAAGGTCGCTGGAAGGGCAAGCAGAAATATGCTGGGGGAAGGCATTACATTAGAATTTGCACCTTTGTTGAGCTCCAGAGGCCCGGCAGGAAGAAACCTGCTTCAGACATTTTAAGCATGAGATGTTGTGGAGCGAGGGTGAGAGCTTGGTCCTCAGAAAGCCCCCACCACACACACACACTCAGTTTCAATATAAATATAATTCAGGAGAACTACTGCAGACAACTAGATTATTGTTGAGAAGATGACGTGTGGATAGATAAAAAAGAGAAAAAAAATTTAATAAAATTCTGATGTGATAGTATGGTTGACTTGAGCTGTGGGTTTAAGTGCACTGGAGTGCCGTCCCATTGTATCCTAGGGCCAGAGTGCATTCTCTAACCGTCTCCTGACTTGACGAGGCCTCATTCAACAGATAATGTACCAGACGGAGTGGATTACTAGCTTTACTTTCTGTGCTCAGCTGGGGAAGCCCTCACAACCTCTCCCCGCTCACACACTTTTATCGACATCCGTATATCTGGTGGGCCCAAAACCTGGAGCGAGAAAGAACAGGGGGGAAAAAGATTTCCCAATATTGTCGTGGCCTCCCACCGCGTGAAAATGTTTCCCGCATTTCAATCACTAAAACGTTAGTTGCGGTCATGACAAACCCCGCTAATTGTGAAGCAAAGTAAAAAAACGTTCCCACAGTTCACTCTCCTCCTGAGAGTTTTTCTTATTAAAATACTGTATACTCCCTTTGTGTGGAGAAAAACCAGGAACGATTCACCGTGACGAATTTTGCATCTCAACCAATTGTTTGACAAAGAAGTCAGAAACCCATAACGCTCAGATAAAAGACAAGCGAGGACTCAGATCTCTCGCTCATTGTTCCATGGTGTTTTCCCCACTTGTCTGTGGGTTCAGACGCTTGGGCAATGAGGACTGTTTTGAAGCAATGGTGACAACCGGATCTCGGAGGTTATAAGTGATTGTCGGCAGGGCGGCTTGTGTATTCTTGAGCCTGTTAAGTGCGCTTTGAAGGGCCCCATTTCAGTTCTGTGATAGGGTGCATGTGTGGTGGTGTTTACATCTTTCACACACCAACGATGGTGGACGAGCGTGAGGCAATGAAGCATTTAGTCCATGGCCTATTTGTCTCCAATGGGCAAAGAACTCGAATGGAGGTAAACATTTCAATTTGGTGTGAATGTATTAAATATCTAGACTGCCAGGGCTATATTGTAATAATAATTACAGCATTTATTAAAACCAATTTGTTAAATATTTTATAAATTATATACAGGGGTTGGGGAAGAGAAAAAATGATCACACAAAACACTATATGTGTACTGTGCCTCTATCTTTATTCTAATTAACTGACTACTGCTTTTGTTCACTAATGTTATATTTTATATGTAGTGATAAACCCAGAAGTGCAAAGTTGATTCTGGTATCTGCTCTACAACATTTGAGCCTTTACAGGCGGTCTGATACGTTGGTAAAGGACCCAGGCACTTAGACACTGGCACTGTCATAGAAGCAGATAGACAGTGAAGGAAGGGGGGAGAGAGGGAGAGAGAGAGAGAGAGAGAGAGAGAGAGAGAGAATGAATATAAGTGAGCTCTACCGGTTTGGCACAGGCTGGTGGCTGGCGAAACCACAGCCAAATATTGCCGAGTGCATTCCCAGCCCTGGCAGAACAAATGGAGCTGTTGTCTGGGCTCAGGGGAGCTGGCCCTCCGACAGGACACAGCAGGAGAGAGAGAAGGGTGGGAGGGAGGGAGATGGGAAGTGTGGTGGGGGTCTTATAGGCCACACAGGGACAGCCAAGGACACTGAAGTGGTGTGGCAGGGCTGCTGCTTACGCCACCAGGACCATGTCGCACTACAGCACTGAACAACTCCCATACAGGAGATTCACAAGCATGTCAATCACGGAAGTGAACAAAATGATCAAAAAGACTACACGAGGCAATCAAGCTGAATGCTGATGACATAACAGGACATGCATGCTGTTCCCATCCACCTGGTTTTATGCATATGGTTTTATTTGAATTATGGATCATATGTATAAAAACCCTTGCCTATACAGTACAAGCACACACACACGCACTGTGTAGTATACATAATGCTTCACTGAGTTGGAAACCTTAATCAGATAAGTGATGACGTAACAGGGACCTAAGCCAATCAGGCGAGAGTGCAATAAACATGGCAGCTTCGCCATGCCGACAGAAGACATAACAAGGGTATATATCTACCCCAGAAGACGTCCGTGACGCACTTAATAAATGGTAACAAAAACGTAGTTTTTCGTGCCTTTTAAGCCTCCTGTTGTCCTCGGGTTTCAAACTCACACCTTGTTGTGCCAGCAGTGCACATCATGTGTGTAAGCTGTAGAATTAGGTTTAGCGCCTTCTATCTGCCACAAAGAGCTAAAAGAAAAGAAGGGTTAAAAGAAAAAGTTTTTTATTTTGGTTCTGAAGTCACAGGGCCGGTGACGTCAAGCCCCCCTTCCAACTCCAAATTATATGTTTTCACTGCACCCTCCCCTTCCCCACAAACCCCCTCCCCCAGGACCTCTGGGCCATGTGGGGCAGCTCAGAAGAAGGCGAGGAGCATCTCATGTGACCCAGACAGCCCAGGAGACTCGTCTGTCATCCGGCGCCATTAAAACGCCAGTTGAGCCCGAACGCCGCGCCCACTGCGGCAGGTATTGTATACTACTACAAACAGCATGGGTCTGCTGTGAGCTGTAGTGTGTGTGTGTGTGGGGGGTTGCTACGGGAGAAGAGATGCTGATGGGCGGCTGTGGCTGACATCGGCAGATGCGGTTTTATGACGGCGGAGGCCGACCTCTTCGCTCGGAGCTCTCCTGGCGGGAGGGGAAATATAGTCAGCGATGTTATGGAGGTTGACCCACAGCATGGGGTATAAGGGGGTGTGTGGTGGAGGTGGTTGGAGGTCTGGGAATGCAGATACACCTGGTGCTTAGCTGCCTTGTTTATGTCATGTTTCCATGTATGTGGGTTTTACATTTGTTCAGCATTGGCTGTTTTTAAATGTGCTTTAGAAATGTATTGACTTGACTTGAGAAGTTACACCACTTACAACTGCCATGTTCGCAATATCACCCAGTATCAGTTTGAATTGATTGCCAGTGTTCAACTGCTAAGAGAGTAAATCACCACTAAGATGCACAGCATACATGGTTAAAGGCATACATGGTTTCTAGATTACCGGTGCTATTATTAAACAATTTCCTGCTACCTATTAGCGAGTAATGACAACTAACACTGGCCTAGGCTATATGGAATTAATAATTTTATCATAATATTACACTTTTGACACATTTTGCCCACGTCATCAAATAGAGAATTTTACATACCATTAAATTAGCTCTCAAAATCAAAATACACATTTGCCAATCATCACTTACTGTAAAACCACACATATTTTTTTTTTAATAATAATAATAATCGTTCTGTTGTCAGCAAAACCAGTGTCAGCTAGAATTTTCAATTGTCTTTTAAAATGTAATAAAAAAAAAGAATAAAAAAAAAGTGGTTAGCAATTTGATATTGTGGCAGAACCCTTGACCAATCTCTTGCGACCACAAACCTCCATATTTTTCACAACCCCCACATTCAAAGCACAAGCTTAGTTTTGGCACCATTTGGCACTAATCCCATGATATCTTGCCCGGCCCGAACAACATTTGAGATAATACATTTGGCTTTCCTAAATTCCCAGCAGACTAGCGGGCACCCAAGGCACCTGGGCTTCAGACCCTGTCAACCACATCACTATTTCTGGCAGACATTTTTATAAAGCAATTCGACGCGCCTCCGTCTGTGTCTGTAGACAGGGATGCTCAACAGCTTGGACTGGAGCGAGAGGATAAACAGATTCTCTTTTCAGAACAGACGTTTTTCAGAGTAACAGAGAAAGGTAAAAGCAGGCACATTTGGACATTATTTTAAACAATCTGGAGTCTGGACAAGCATCCAAGACCTTATTTGGGTAATCAACCAGGAACTGCAGCGAGAGAGAAAGACAGAGCCAAAACGTTTTTGCGAACCTGAGCTTACCGTGACTAAAATGAACAGACATGCAAGATATCCATCTCGGAGATAAGATTGTTCTCCAAAGTCTGGACTAAGAATTAAAAGAAATAGATCACGACTGAGTAAAATACATGTGGAATATAGGTTTACTTCAATATGTTCATGTTTGCAGTATCTTTGTTTTACACACAACATATCAGTGATTTCCAAAAGCCACAAAATGATTTAGCAATTTCTGAAATTAGATGATTGTAAAATATGTGTATGTTTATGTATACATTTGTTGCGTTTGTTTAAAAAAATTATTAAATGTTAACTGATAAAACTGCAGAAGAAAATAGGGGTCACAAGCTTATCTATACTGTACAACAATATTACACAAGAGCATGATTTTGAACCATCTGCAGAATATTACCTAATTTCTGATTTATCATGGATTTTCACAGGAATGAATCCTCAAATCTACACGTGTTATCCTGTGCTGCATGTCACACATCTGTATACTGTACAAGACATCTCTACTAGATGATGTAGATGCTTACAACTCCACTGCCACATTTAGGATCAAGGCGCATACGTCTGTCATTTAGGCAAATGGGAGTGATTTTGCATTAGCCATTTAGCCTCCACCTCATACAATACGCTGTGGAAATGTAATAGTCAATTAACAATTGAAGAAAAGACAGTGTATGTATGTGTATATATATATATATATATACACAAATATACACACACATACACACACTGTAACCATGTTGCATGTGTGGTGATATTTCACAAATATCGACTTTCTAAAAAGTCAGGATAAGTGATGCTTGAGAAACACTGTTGGTCTGAACTCGTCTCCCATTAATGTCATGAAAGGTGTTCACTCAGAAGTTCCATCCCGAAAATCGGACACACATTGCCACGGCTGGGAGTATTGTGTGGTGCGGTCTGCACCACTTTGTTTTCCAATTCATAGACCCAGGATGGTGTAGGAGCAACGCATTTCTTTTCCTAGACGCACAGAGCGGACTGCTAGCGGACCGCCATGAAATATATTTGACAAAAGGTGTATTAGCTTACAATCGCTGACTCTACCTTTAATAGTATAGAAAACTGACAAATGGGCTCACATGTGCTGTGTTGGAAAATAACAAAATTCACAATCGCAGGTACACACACACACACACACACACACAAGTTTAAACATCTGCTCGCTTCCACCCCCGCTCTCACAAGTTACCCCTCCTTCCTTCGACAGCCACCACAGGTAAATCCCTATATTGTTTACATAAAAGATTATGCTTTTTGATGCAGGGAAGTTCCTCCTCCACACTACCCAACTCTCCGCCTTCCTCTTTGCGTAGCATGCCAATTTCCACCTGGACGCTCTTCAACTATGTGCCAGGAGGCAGTCACGGCACCTCCATATCCTCCGTGTGACAGTGTAATTCCTCCTGCCCCACAGCCATGTCTGCAAAAGCCAGACGGTTTACATGTTCATGTAGCTACAGTACACTGCACCGGGGGAAGAGAGCGCACCCTGCCAAAGTATTCCTCCGCGTTCATGTGGTTTCTGGCATACGCTACTACGCCGCTCAACCCCCTTCGATAGACGGAGGCACAGGTGCGGCAAAGTGCGTGGTCTGCGGGGGTGGGTCTTTCACCCAGCATGGGGGGCCCTGGCAAACAAACCCCCCCCCCCATGCTACCAATTAGGTGTCAAACCTTCTGCTTTGTTACCCCGTAATATGTAAACACCGTCTCCTGAGCCATTTGGGAAGCGCTTCATTTTGCTGCCAAGTGACAGACCAATGTGTGCAGAAAGCAGATGAGTGGATCTGGGAAGGTTTGTCAAGTTCCAGACATTATTCAACCTAGGTATGCAGAAAAAAAAAAAAGGGGCCATAATTAGGCGATATTGTGTCTCATTCTCATTTCTTTGACATCACTGGCAGTTACGATATTTCTTAATCTCATTTAATATTATTTCATTTAACTCTAGAGCACTTGGACAGCCTACAGCCAAAATATAAATATATCTTTTATATCTTTTATATATATATAACTTCACTGATAAGTACCAATGACAAAAACCATTATATTCCTACGTAACAGGCCCGACATTCCCACAAACAGAACCGAACAAATATGTAATTATAGCATTATCTCATTAGTGGCTTATTTAACAAGGTAGCTTTCCCTGTTTCTGTACATGTTTACTGGCAGGCAAAAGGTTAAGCCAAATGCAAAATTTGTCTTGTAGAAGATCCTTAGATCCTTTTCCTTAGTATCCTTAGAATATTACCTGAGGCCTCATTTTTAAGTGCAGTAACCTAATGTTTGGGTCCTGGAAGTGAAAATGAATGCACTGCATGTGGGGAAGAAAATAAACTTGTCAAGTTATCAAAGTGCTTAGTGATGGTATTACCCAATTGCCTCTCAGATGGTTTTTACCATAGCCTTGGGGCTTTTACATGTCTGCACATGGTGTAGAGAGAGAGCTTTCTTATTTCTCTTTTCTACTTGTCATTGATCACTTCCTTCTCACGTAATAAGCTGTATGTAGCCCCATTTACAACAATGGTATTTGACAGGATCTTACCGAAATCAGTCTCCCGCAATTTTCCTCCTTGTGACCTACAAATATTAACTGGGAATGGTCTGCTATGACAATTAGGAAACGTGAACTAAACAGACAAGGGGACTTCCAAAAAATCCAAGTGCCGGACTTTCATGCTATCCAACATGTGGACTACTGTATGCTGTGCGACTGCTATACTGTACCAACAAAAAAAAACACAACAGTAAATTAATATAGACGTACATTATTGTATGCTAGATGCTAGTGTTCAACACCGGACCTTTCACATGCTACTTTGACGACAGATAAAGGAAAACAGAATTACACAATACAACATTAATTGCAGGTTTAAATTGCATCATACAACTGTACAAAGTCAATCTCAAGTTACTCACAGGAGGCAGTAATCACGTTTTAATTCCTGCACCAGATAGGCCACACACAGCATACAGATGTGCGTGTCTTGCATCCAAATCACATCCATACAACAAAAACAAAAAAACACTATTATATTGAAGCTGAGCTAACACAAACAACCATCATTGTCACCATTTAATGAAAAGTTATGAGATTAATTATGGCAGGAGGTCAACGGATTAGACGGTTTGGAAAAGAAGTCTTTATGGGGCTGCAGCTCTGCCATGCAGTCTCGTGTTCATGAGGCTGAGATGACTGGCGTGATGACAGCTCATCTCACACACAGAAAAGAGGTTAACCTCCCTGGTTGTAGCCTACCACAACAGTAGAAAAGGGCTATTATGTTTATTATTAATAAATAATAACAAATTGCACACAACAGCTAACATTCCCCATGTCCTAGGATGGGAGACCATGAGTGTAAATGCACACCTACCACAACATCATTGTCAGAGAACCTTTGAAATGTGGTGAAATCTGCCTCAAACAGGAAAATACCATAAACTACTGTATGCTGACAACTGAGTAAATAAACAACAGTAAATAACGAGTTCTTATGAACGTTTAAATTAATTCAAAGATTACAGTTGTACCACAGCCTTCATCAACAGCTGATAAACAAACTGACTCCAAAGATGTTTCTGACTTCAAAAGGTGTCTGCACATTTGGCTTTAGGCATATCTGTGCAGCATCAACAAAAATGTGAGATTCCAAGACGACGGTGATAACATAGGATGTGGCTGAACTCCCATGTTCCGTAAACTGTCACCTGAATGTAAGACCTTTTATTTGACAGACATGTTTTGTTATGCTCTTGACCTTCCATTCTACAGGTTGCATGTCTGACTTTTCAACTGCTTTTCTTTACAGCTAACGTACTGTCTTCAGTGGGACTGGGAGTCTAGCCTTTTCCTCATTGACGCCAAAAATGATAATGGTTTAAAATAAAGCTCCCAAATGCAGAGTGCTCTGTAAAAACTACAACAGCTGCTAATTCTTGTCATGGGATGCAATGCCTGTGGAGTGAGCCAGAGACATCTCACCCACAGAAACAAACAAACAAACACGTTATGATGATTATGACGTGCGTTTTAAAGGGTTTCTTCCGTGTACACATGGCCAGCACCAAACAGATCAGTCCCCCTCTACGCCAAAGATATCGGACAACTAAATCTGCAACAAGTAAAATGACAGTGGTCTGTTAAAGCTCCTAGAGAGGTTCTGTCTGGTTTCTAGGCCCATCTATCAAAACTAACTGGTTTCCATCTACGAGGCTATGTGGGGGTCATGATACAGTACATTATGTACAGAAGAGTGTGCTCAAAGGTCAATTCGGTTTGCAGTTCAAATAGCTAGCAGTTAAGTATAGAAACGTATACTGTACAAATTCAGGTCAAGTGACATGCAAAATGTGTCCACATTAACACCTGCAGATCAGTCATGCCTGTCTTAGCAGGGGGCTTTGTGGCTGCAGGGTGGAGTGATAGGACGATACTATTTGGCAAAAATTAAAAGATGCAGTAACACACACAGTTCGTTTCAGACAATGGCTGTAATAACGTGAACTTTTATCCCCCTGAGAGGTTTGGGCTTCTCTTGGTCATGCCCACAGTGCGCGCGCACACACACACACACACACACACACACACACACACACCATCTTTGGCCTCTACCGTCAGACTGGACACTACTGTGGTGCCGTCCTCTTGGCCCACAGGTCAGCCGACGCGGCGATTACCCACAAGGCCTTGGACACAAGGCAAAGCTCAGTGCTTTCATCTGTGCCGGTGGGTCTCCCCTCAAAGCCTCGTTACAGGATTGGTGCTCGCCAATTAGTGAAGCTCAGAGTCAATTAGCTTTTGGCAAGCCGTCGGGGGGTCACATGGCACCGGCTTTGTGCTGATGGTACCTGACAGGCCTACAGATCAGCCATGTTTGAGGAGGAGGAGGGGTTACTCCAGCCACAGGGGCCAGAAATAAAGAAGAACAGAAATAGCTCACATACAGTACAATTAAAAGGTGGATTCCGGAGAAAGATATTTGAACACCATCAAAAACAAAAACATGCGTGTTGTGAAATGCGGAACACGGGATTATTTTTTCAGCGCACAGACAGAACAGACAGCTAAGGGAGCATGTGGGGAGAATAGCTGAATTTGACAAAAGATGTTATTCGCGTATAATCGCTGACTCTACCTTTAATTAGCAACAAGAAAGAAACATGAATCATGTTTTTCTAAACCTTTAAGTGATATAAAACAGTATGCAGAAAAATACAGCCTAATAGCTTGGGAAAAGTTCCGAATACACCAAGATTGGAGTGCTAGAACAACAGAGAATGTCAAACCCATTGTCAAAAAGATATATCAGACCATATCCTTGGCTACGGTTGCAATGAAAGCGTTATTCCTCTCCAAATAAACATTGTTCCTCATCATTTCCTGTCAGATGTGTGTTAATATGTTTAATGTCTGTGAATATATATAAACTTGGCTGTTCATCAAAGCTTTAATGATACAGAGGCGTCAAAAGGTCATGCTCTAACATGTCACCCAAATACATCCCATGGCCTCGATGCAATTGTGGTGTGCTAATGAGGAAAGAGAGTCTGGGGAATTTGCATTGTGCCCAATACCTTTCTTGCTTTCAGCATTGCTTGGTTTTCAGTTTCCCTGGCACTATTGCCAGTTCTTGGCTCTGTCAGGGCAATAATTGTGGATGGTTCAAGCTGGCATCTTAGGTATCACTGCTTGAGATCTGTAATTCCCCACCAAACAAAAAAAAACAAAGCACAACACACACAAAAAAAACACCCCAGGAAGTGTTCCATCTGTCACTATCACAATTCACCCAACAATGTGGTTTTCCTCTTTCAATCAAATCCACTCTTTATGATTTCCTTCCCAGGGCCCTTATGAAAAACAGTGTTTTTAAAACGTCTTCCAGCTGACGACAGAGGGACCACAGTGTGTGCGTCTGTGCGCGCGCAATTGTGTTTAGCAACCCCTGTGGAAGTTACGAGTTGGGGGGGTTGAGCCAGGGATGTTGATGTTACATTTCTATGAGTTTGCAGCAGTGTGTACAACCACAGTTGGGCACACTGAAGCAGCCCTCCTCATCTGACACCACACACACACAAGATCTTAACCCTCGTAATGTACTCGTAATATAGTTTTTAGCCACACGGCGGCGCCATCTGATTGTGTATGATTTGTGTG
>JAODUG010078657.1:0-12872 GCA_027564795.1 Aphredoderus sayanus
ACATATGATGTGCACTGCTGGCACAACAAGGTGTGGGTTTGAATCCCGAGGACAACAGGAGGGTTAAAAGGCACATAGAACAAACACACAATCAGGTGGCGCCATCTTCTGGCATTAGAAGTGTTGGAGGGCGACAGGAGGGATAATGGTGTGCCACCTAGTGGCAGAAAGCGGTATGGCGCCACGTTAAAGGAGCAGCCCTGCCGCGCCAGGTGGGCGTGGCCTCACTGAGCCTGCGGTGTGGCGCCCCCTGCAGGTGGTGGTGCTGAGCGACACCGGCGGCCCGTCCGCCCCGTCGCCGGGCAGCTCCGTGGCGCTGACCAACATCACCGTGACGCCCATCGCCAGCCACGCCCCCGCCCACTTCGCCAGCCTGCAGCCGGTCGCCGTGGGCCACCTGACGGGGGGCGGCGACCGCCCGCTGACGCTGGACAGCTCCATCCTCACCGTCACCTTCGACGCCGTCAGCGGCTCCGCCCTGCTGACCAACCGGCCCGCGGAGCTCGGGTCCGAGCCGGGGGGGGCGGCGGGCGGAGGCGGCGGCCAGTCGGTGGCCCACTTCATCAACCTCACCGCCTTCGTCAACCCCCTGGGCCACCAGCTGGAGGGCCCCGCCCTGGCCTGGAGGCCGGTCCCCCCGGCTACGGCACCGGCGGTGGCGGCGGCCGAGGGGACCCAGGAGGCCCCGGCGGGGGAGAGCCAGGATGCCCCAGAGCAGGGCCCCGAGCAGGGCCCACAGCAGGGCCCACAGCAGGGCCCACAGCAGGGCCCAGACCAGGCCCAAGACCAGGCCCCAGAGCCGGGCCCAGAGCCGGGCAGCGCAGCCCAGCAGATGTTCAGCTACTGAGGGTGGGGAGGGCTGGAGGTGCTGGCCACCTCCCACTCACTGGACAGCCTAGATCGTTTTATCAATTATGTTTTAGAATGTAAGACATTGTCACCCAGCTGCCTATCCATGAAGTGAACAGATGAAGTTGTTTTTATTTTAAATATAAATGGTTAACTTTTTTTTTTTTTTTTTTACACAAACTGTTAAAAATTCAAAGGAACAGTTCACCAAAATATGCATGGAATTATGACTCCATTATGATCCAATCATTCTGAAAACAGCTAATTAAACCATGTGTCCAAAAGAGATTTCTATAGTTTAGCTTCTCCTACTTTCACATTCCCTGCACACTTGGACTCAATATTTTACCTGGAATTTTAATTAATTAATTAAATGTATTATTCATTATTACATTTAATATGAATTAATTTTAAAATTAATAACATATGGTAGTTGGAGTTAAGTACGAGTTGTAAATAACGTATTTTTAGTATATACTGATTTTCTTTCTTTTTTTTTATAATATGCTGAAGATGCATTCGATCAAGGGCAAAACATATTGAACTGAAACCAAAGCAGAATATTTGAATGCCTTTATTCTTTTAAAGCATGCATGTTTTCCACATTAATCTGTAGAACAAAATTATGAAAGGAACTAAACAAATGTTGTTTCTCAATACTGTAGTTTATCTATGAGTATGAACTAGATAGCAGTTTGCTCATCAAATCTCTTTTTGAAATGTTTTAACTGGTTCACTACAACTGTTTACCTTTCTGGTTCAGCTTTTGGAACTGCCAAGAAATACTGGAAGTTATTTTGTACTGTTTATTTTTCAACAAAATATGCATAAAAAATACTGTTTTATCTGTTGTTCTGTACACTACCTCACAATGCATTCACCTGGTTTAGGAGAAAGTGCTAGGTCACAATTGGTCAGTAATGTTATATTAGTTTACAGTTACTCCAGCAAGATGGTGTGGTCGGTATGCAGTCTAACAGAATATGTAGTCGGCATAAAGTGTTGTTCCTCATGATGTCCTCCGGGTCAAACTGACCCAATTCACTAGCTCTTTGTGGCAGATAGAGGGCGACAATCCTAATTCTACATCTTACACAGACATGAGGTGCACTTCTGGCACAAGGTGTGAGTTTGAAACCCGAGGACAACAGGAGGGTTAAAAGGCACGAAAAACAAATACATAAATGTACATTAATAAAGAAATAAACACACAGCAATGACAAAGAGGTCTACACAATCGGACGCATTCAGATGGCACCATCTAGTGGCCCAAAAAGATATAAGGGCAACAGGATGGTTAATACTACACATAAATGGTACACAAGAATACAACCTTAGCGATTAGGCCTGACCATATTAACCCTCCTATGGGTCAGAATGACCCGGTGCACTCGTCTGTAGCCGGCGCCAACCACAATACGGACATGACATTCCGCGGTTGGCTCCCTCTGCTGGTAGTCTGCTGAAATGCCTTAGAACAGTGTGAGGGTTAAACACCCAGTTAAAGAAACTGACACCTAGAATGAGGCACTAACATTATGACAAGCAAATTAAAATAACCATTTATTTACAATTTTCAGCTTGATTCTAAAAACAAGTATACAGAATACGCAGTTCTCATAGTGATACTTCAACTACAAGTACGCTTAAATACTACAGTAACATTACCAAGAATCATCCAAAAATGAGAAAACAATAGTTACCAACCAATTTTTATTGGCTTGTTTATAACAATCAATACACAGAGGTACATCTATAAACAAAGAATTAAAGAAACTGTACACTTGTACTAGACACAGATAGCTAAACCCAACATGAATATTGCTACTGTTGGTATGCATTTGACATCTCAGGTGAATGTACAGTTTGTCTCTTGGCATTTAAGGAGCCGCTGTCGACTGTTTGTTTCATACGAATATGTACCCTATTAGCTTGGCTAAGAAAACAGATATTCCATTTTAATGATCCTTACAATGTACCATCACACACCGCATATAGAAAGATTGAAATCCCTTTTCACAGCTGCTATACAAATCGATTGCGCTGCTATTACATTAACGACACAACACGCGCAATGCACAGGCCTGATAGGGGGAAAGTACTACAGATTTTAAGTTTATTGATCAGACTGGTTAAGAAAACTGCATGTGTACAAGAGTTAACAAAGGAACAAAGCTTACAAACATTCTATCACACTGCCCCCCCCCACACACATTATAAACAATAAATGGATTTCTTGCCCTTTGACTTTTCCCTTTTCCCACCCCAACAGATTACATACACTGACCCTCCGGAAAGCACATGGAATGTTAGCTTCCTGTTGTCCGAACTCCTGGAGAAGACATGACAGTGACCTGCCCCCACCCCAGCCTCCCACATCTGAACATTAACGATGGCAAAACTGATCTGGCGATTATGATGAGAGAAAAAAACAAAAGAGTGGCATGATGTGAAATCCCCATCTCCAAATGTACTTTTTTTTTTCATTCATTAAAAAAAAATTATTCTCTACGATCAAACTACTAAAAAACCTGCATTTAGAAAATAGTCGGTAAAAATATTCCCCTGAATTGTACAAGAAAGAGAGGTACAGGGAGCACTGGTAGAAGATGTGTTTGGAGAGATGTTATTCTGCTTCATCTTCTTTCTGTTCCGCTTCTTCTGTAGCTGGTGCCTGAAACACAGTCACGTTTTTACATTTGAAACCCTGTAGTATGACCTGTTGGGTACAGTAACCACTCTAACCAGTATAGTACAGAGTCTCCACTCACTGATTATTGGTTAATATAATCACCAACATCCTAAACTAAATATTGTAGCTGCCCCCCCTTATCACTTCCAAAAGGTCAAATAATCCATTGTTCCATTGTAAAGATAATGCCAAGGCACACTGTCTGCACATACAGTATTATAAAAGGATTTGCTGTTAGATAGGTATAAAGTATATACAATACAGATCAAAATAAATCATTCTACACTACTCTTAAATCTGTCAGGAGTGATTGCATTGTTATTATACGTGTTTAAGATAAAGAAGAATAAAGGTTGGCCTATTGGCCAAAGGAAAAACCTTGACTGTATGTATCAGGTACAGCAGTCTTCAAGTGTTTGCTGGGTCACTCATGGGATGGTTTTAATGTTTGTTTTACTTGCTTTCTCCTTTTTACTCTATTATATTGTATATACATTATATGCTGTAAATATCTTGGCCAGGGAGGGTATGAGGGTTCCTCCTGTCACCCTAGGGTTACAGGTAGGTTCGAGAAGAGGCCTTGTGCAGGTCACTATTGCGGCTTAATCCTCCCGTTGTCCGTGGGTCATAATGGTTAGGTTAAAATTAGGTTAATAATTATTTTATTATTGTTTAGTATTAATGTTGTCCTATGGTTGAACCACAAGGCTGCCTTTTGCGGGTCATTCTGACCCCGGGGCGACAGGAGGGTTAAACATATGTAAAATAATAAAACCTGGTGAGTAAAAGCATTTTTATTTTAGCCAGATCCAGCTCCCCTCACCTCATCCTCAGCTTTGGCCTCGCCATTCTCAGTGGGAGCTTCTGCCTCTTTCTCATCGGGCTTGGCCTTCTCCACCTCTTTAGCTTTCTTGGGCTTAGCTGGTGCCTTCTGCAAGAAGTTAGAGGTTGACTCCTCTCCCATTATTACAGGGTGCAATAGTGCCAAATAATACCCCATCAAAAATAAAGAAAATAATATATGTTTTATTTATTTATAAAACCACACTGACTCCATATTGTCAACATGGATGTAACCGTGTAGCTACATAGGATCAAATGGAGCGACGACAAATGATAGCAAGAATACCCATTTATTTCTTTGTTTGGCATTTGTGGTAACTGTTGTCTGAAAGCCATAATGGAAAAAATACTAATCTGTATTTGCACTGGTTTTTACAAATAATAATAAATCAAACACTTTTATGAATAATTTACTAACCTTTGGCTTGGGCTTGGGCTCTGCCTTTGCAGGTTCAGGTCTCTGGGGGGGAAATAATGAATATCTATATATGTTTCCTCTCAAGAGGATATAGTGTGTTGTATGTTGCAGTCTGGATATATATTTAGCAGGCTATACTTACATCTTTCAACCTATCAGATCTCCTCTTGGGCTGCAGGTAAATTAACACACAAGATATTTATTAAAACTACCACCAATATCTTCCTACAGATATGTTGATACTGACCTCTAGTGGATGTACAAATGTATTGTCTCATAATTTATTAAAAGATAATCATCATAGCACAGCTCACCCAAAACAGATAAGGCTAAAAGCAGCGTTCCTTACCTCCGTTGGCTCTGCAACACTGGCTGCCTGTTGGAAATATTAATTCATATTAAATAAAATTCTCATTATGGTGGCATAACAGAGGGGCGGGGCCAGTCTAAGCAGCCGTTATGTAACCCCAGTGGGTGTTACCAAAACCGCTGGCACACAGATAAAATATATAACACTTAAACATCACTTTAACCTCTGTCGTGGGTATTTATACTGCGCCATCTTGGCTGAAGTCATGTTACCGGGTCTTCTCTAACATCGCGCTGCGTGGAGAGGACGTTGGAGTCGACTCCGCCCCCTCAAGACGCGCTCACTCACCGGCGGGGGTGTCCTGCGCTCTGCTGACCGTGGAACAACCGTTCCCGCCAACCGTTCGAAATAGGAACTCCGAGATGCTCAGCGATTCTCCGAATTGGTTGCAGAATCTACTAGAACCCCCAGCAACAAGCCTAGCGCGGTGATGTCGGAGGATCGCCATTGCATAACCTGCCACATGAGCCAACAGTGAACCGCGGGGACAATAACCACCGCGACGACGGCTTTTGAAAAAATAATGTTCAGCAAAACAAAGAATCTCGTCCGTGCATTTCCGACGTTTAAACACGCATTGCACTGCCACGGGAAAAGTGAATAAGAAAAGCCCCGCCATAAGTGTGCATCTTGCTCAAACGGGAAGCCATAACCAAGACTTAGTGCCTATTTCCAAAATCTATTTAACCAACCTGCTGGTGTTCGATAGACAAATCCTGCAACATATATGCGAATAATTATTCAGATTTCGCCACAACTTAAGACTACGTCAAGAAAAGGATCCCTTGTCGGAATTAATCGATACGTCCCCAACTTTCTCTGCAGAAATGCGATCTCACGACCGAGAAAACGCTGCCTTCTGCAACTGTGGGCTACAAACCCGGCATATCAAATACTGAGCAATAAAACCTGTTTGCACAAAGATATTCACTGCACGAAAAAGGTAAAAACCAAGTATCGGCCAATTCAGCAATGAAAACAGAGGACATATTAGACTACAGACCAGACCAGGGCTGCACCGCGCAACATTTACACGAGCAATGAAACAATGTACACGAACAGATAACTCTTAACTGTAACCAGAGGAAATCATGTTTCTAAATGTATTATTGAATGCAGGAAAAATATTCTACTCACTTTGCTCCTTTTGGGCATGGTTGGATTGTGTGTTTTTTGAAAGCAAAATGCAACTAATTAAAGGAGAAAACACAGTAGTATATTCTGCATAGGGTCCTACCAGTACGATCTATTACAGCAAAGCGACGTTAATGTTCCATTGGAACAAAAACTAGCTCAAACCGGATTGGATTCTCCCCCTCCCTCCCTATTCAAATCATTATAGTCCCGACCTGATGGACAAGCCATGCCCCGCCCCTGCTACCCATTTATTGGTTTAGACATTGGTCAACAACACATTTTCAAATCTTTGCTATCACCTGTGTGGATGTATTCAAACGCCAATCACAGATATGTAGACGATTAGTCTTTTTTTTGTGCTGCCGCGAAGATATGCTTTCTTTGCCATGTTGAGTTGTGGTAAAGCAGGGTCCACATTTCTATATGAATGACCCGTCATTTATATTTGTTTATTATATCATCATAATATAATGTGTTTGTGTTTGAATCTGACTGCATGATCGGTCCCTGTCTGTCGTTGATCTCCATGGCGCCTAGATTTCGAATGAAAGAGAAGTCGGAAATATGGCATACGGTAGCAGACACGGTCGGGTGTGTGCTGCCCCTGCTCTATCCGAGTCTTTTGTACATAAGCTTGGGAAAATGGCGACAGAGATGGTCCCAGTCGACGTCCCTCAAAATATTGTTTGTTGTTTGTTCCCTCAAAACACCTATTGTATGCATATGGTATCCCTTGAACACCGCAGAGGACGTTGAATTGTTTGCATTTTTACCATTTCCCTTCATAAAACATTTTTAGTGTATCCTATGTAACTGAAAAAGACAATAGAATAACTGGGTGGTAAAAACAAATATGGATTATTAGACATGTTCTGTGCCTGACAGATTCTCCTGACCCTCTTGTAATACAGTATGAAATTAAAAGTATGTGGCACCATAAAATGTTTTATTTTAACCATCAGATGAACTAATGTGCAATATCTTACAATGTAGATATATTTCTGAATAGCCCATTCACACAGACCTATAAGGAAAACCATTAACTTGTTTATTTTGATACATGATGTTTGTTTGTAATGATGCATTTGTTAACATTTAAAGGGGAAGTGGATATACTTTTCATTGGCTAGAGGTTGCAAAGTAAATCATGCCTTGAGCAGACAGAACATTTGCTAAACGTAGTGCATTTTAGGATATTTGTAATTGTAATTTGGAGGTAATGTTCGCTTTTACTTTAACTGACTGACCTCATTTGTCAGTCAGTTAAGAAGTTCTCCAATGTACCCCACAGGCTTTCGGGGAGCAGGACAATTGTAATAAAATCTAAAACATAAATATTTGAATATTTGAATATACATTATTATTTAAACACCAATCTGGATTAATTCAAACGAGGAAATATTCACAAATACATTTCTAATTATTTTAATCTAATTCTGTCTAATTTGTTTTATTTCTGATGTTTTCCCAGACCAAAATCAGACCATATAAAAATAGGCCTACAAAGCTGATTAATGTACCTAAAACCACAGCCTGATCAATCAATAATACAGTATACAGGCCTATTAATACGTGTGTGTGTGGGATGGGGGGTGTTGAGTGAAGCATAATTAATGTGTTATAACAGCATCATTGTGTATTTGGGAAACACTGTTTTTATCACAGCTGTTACCCTCCCTCTGTTTTCTATTTAATTCACTCACATTGCCCTGCCTCTTCTGGTGGGCCTGAACAGTGAGACTGAGGAACCTAGAGGAATGGCCTGCAGGCGACAACATGGAGGATCTCACAATGAAGTATTTGCCGTGTAAATCCAGGCCCTTACAGGAAATAGCCCTAATAAGTTATTGCCTGTTGTGTCTGATTTATTTTGATATCTTAGTGATAGTTATTATATTAAGTGCCCTGCCTGACGGGTACTGAAATAGAGACCTCATAATCCTCAGGCAAGGATGAAGGCAAAGGTGACCTTAGTCAAAGCCTCTTTGAAGAAGGGCAACTTGTGCATTTGTCTTGTTCGTGTGCACACACCCTGTTCCCCGGCGGTTGGTTCAGTCCTGTAGTCCGAGGACAGGTGACACACCAGCTGTCAGTCAACACCTCTGTCACGTAAGCCGCGGCTGCCCCACGCTCTGGGTCCGCACAGCAGGACCCCTGCGGTACGACACCGCAAGCAAACGCCAGTGTGGCGCCGCTGTAGCGTAGTCAACCGCTAAAATGGTGAATGAGTAAACTACCGAGTGAGGTAAATAAACACACAATCTCTTGCGGAATCTTTGCTTTTCATTCCGATGCTCATTACAAACAAACATCATGTATCAAAATAAACAAGTTAATCGTTTTCCTTATAGGTCTGTGTGAATGGGCTATTCACAAATATAGCTACATTGTAAGATATTGCACATTAGTTAATCTGATGGTTAAAATTAAACATTTTATGTTGCCACATACTTTGAATAAACACACATCTCTTGCGGCATCTTTGCTTTTCATTCCGATGCTCCAATAATGATCTCTCTGATATGACACACTGAGGGTGTAAGTTAGTGGATTTCTCTTGAAGAGTGAATGTGGCCTTCCCATCTGGACTGGCAGGTATAAACCAGATTACTTGGGAGGGGCTATGGCACCAGAACGGGTTATAACACGAATATGTACAGAACAACACACAATAAAAATGCATTGGCAGATTTTTATATATACAATAAAGTAGTTGAGTATTACATATTTTCATATATTTTCAGTAAAACACTCAAAAGTCAAATTACTAAAATATTAATGAATATGTATGTACCTCCTATGTACATATCTATGTATGTACTCACTCATAGCCCAAGTAAAACATGCATTTGAAAACTGTATGTAAAAACGGTACATTAAAATTCAGAAACCAAAAAAAAGATTTAAGATTATAGGAAGATTTAAGAGGAGCAAAACAAAAACATTGTGGTACTATTATCAATTTAAATCTTAATCATTATCAATCATTAAAAATATAATGTATCTATTGGTTTTGTCCACTCAGCAGCAGTCAAGAGTTCGTCTGGCACTACGGAAAAGAGCGCCCCTTGTGGTGTCAGAATATAAGCAATACATTCTTAAGGTCATTAACTTACACAACAATAACAATTCACGCTAAAGTAGGCTTGGAATAATTCTGTAGTACAACGTGATGTCTTTGTTATTTCATAAGGATTGTATCATATCCAAATCCCTCAAATATGCATGTGAGGGAATTTAGAACCAGTAATCAATAGCTGACATACAGTTAGATGTTATAACATATGGTCTGTCCAGACAATAAGGGGGCTATGATTACTTACTACATTGTCTGAATTGTTTTTGCGAGTGGGACATATTGGAGGAGGGCTGTATCTGACCCTCCCCCATTATCTACTTCCTGTTTTTCATGGTTGTCTGCTTTCCTCTCCCCATACAATACCAGCTGTGTCTGGAGGCATTCCAGCTCTTATTCTGTTGCCCTCATAAAACCATGACTTTTGGGACAAACTGCACCAGGGACTGCTTTAGACCTCATGTACCACCACAATACTGTTAAAGCTACAGTTACTTAATCATACAGGATGTTACTCCCACTCATACCAGTAGTGTAGGCCTTTTTAAAGGCAGAGGTGTTGTTTTTGGCAGCCTACTTTCGGGGTGGGGCATAATTCAATTAGAAACTTTTACTCTAAAATAATGTGTGTGCCTCATGTCCTCATTCTGCTGTATACTTCACATTTAGTAGGTTACGCTACTACAGCAAGTATGATCAGTAAACCATATCGAATGTATTTAAAGTGTGGTGAACCATCTTGAAGTTAGTGCAGTCGACAGAGTGAAAATCTTTTAGATGTGTATGCTTCTGTAATGATTGATAGCTTGCATTAACCCCCCTGTTGTCCTCCGGGTCAAACTGACCTAAATCGCTACCTCTTTGTGGCAGATAGAGGGCGCTAAACCTAATTCTACAGCTTACACAGACAAATGATGTGCACTGCTGGCACAACAAGGTATTTGAAGCCCGAGGACAACAGGAGGGTTAAAAGGCATTAAAAAACAAACAAATACATAAAGGAATAAGGACAGGAGGGTTAACATATATGGACATACGGGATAGGGACTTTATAGTGTTATAAGTTTCCAGATTGTGTATATGGTTCATTTTGCATCTTATAACAGCCGGCAAAGAACTTATCTGTTGACTTTTATGAAATTCCTTATAGGCAAGTCTGGCCCATTGGTCTGGCCACATGGCAGCCATCTTGGTAATGCAGTTACTTCAGCAGACCATGCTATCTAACCGACCTTTTTGGAGTTATTGGACCTTCTCTATTCAGAATTATTGATGGTCTGTCTCTTGGATATGTCTCTTTTATTGCTCAGTGATGTTCCTCTTTATATTTGGCCTGATATGCCAATATTTAATAGATATCAGATAATGCACTTATTAACAGATCTCAGAGTTGATCACTTTTAAACAAAATGTACATCCAAAGTGGTGTGTTGAAAAGCAAGTCACATATCATCACATATCATAATTCCATAAAATGTAAAATGTTAGTATTTTTATTTAATTGTTTGTTAAACCCAATATGGTGTTTGTTAAAGCCAACAACGAGCAAAAAGGCCTATTAATTTTGACACATTATCTCACCACCTTACAGCATACAGTATGATAGCCTTTTGCCACAGTTGTAATCATACAGTGCCCCCTTGTGGTAAAAATACAATGTCTCAAATCTTCACAGCAAAACTCGCACTTTTCACAGCATGAGAGTGAACAGAGTCTATGCTTCAAAACACGGCACTATATTATTACAGGATAACTCTGGAGGCAGGTATGACATCTGAAGCCGCAACTTCTTACCGACGACTGTCATTAAAAATGGGTCACTGCTCGGCTGCACATCCTTTACACAGATGACGTAATCTGTTCCGCGTTCACAGAACATCCCTTCAAGTTTCAGCCTACAGTATCGCCACCTTTAAACAGATCGATGAGCAATCACATACAAAGAGAGAGGTATGAACAGCATATACAGTATAGTGTGCATGTATATTTCCTTATTATTGATAAAACAATCAGATACATTGTTACTTTGGATGCGTTGAAAATAGCATATCCTATGCAAACATCATGAATGAAGTGAGAAACACAGTTACGAGACGTCAATGAAGATGAATCTGTATATGCCCACACAATCCTAAAGTAAAACTATTTAAAGCAGCCTTATCATACCACCCGTGTGGACATAAATATATCAGCATTAGATTAATCAATATAAATACAATAACCAAATACCTACATATGTATATGTTGCTTTACAAGTTTAGATGTCTCAAAAACAATTGAAAAAATTAGTCCACATTTTTGTGAATCGCAAAAAAAACAAAAACAAAAAAACACAGGACAAGCCACGCCATTCAGTGACACATCGTGAATCAACCATTTATAGTAGCCTTATCGACTCTTAGAAATGCTAGATAAGAGTAAAATAAGGCCAGCGTTGGACCTTGCTCTGTGTGAGTTCCACAGGTACAGGCGGAGTCTCCCTACTCACCTGGAAAGAAAGATGGAATCCATTTCACAAACTACTGCCAATGCCAAAGCTGTCATATAGTAAGTGCTGTTGGATGAATATACATTCTATAGGGGCATTATCAGATTACAACAGGAGACATTTAATATAGTACGGTGATTTTTATAATGCAGTTAAATGTGAATTATGTACACTATCAGAAATCATCTTCCAGGCGTTTCATTATCTTGTTGTTCCAATGGCTATAGCCTACAGTACTACAGTACTATTACTTTCTGTCATACATTACTATTTCTAATCACTTTATAAATACAAAACCTATGTTTTAAAAGTGTATGTTTTATTTTGAGCCCAAAATGTATGCCTACAAACATTTTAATGTTAATGCTATTACATTTAAAAAAACGTTTTTATGTTCTTTTGCAGGATAACAAATCTAGCATGACTGTTACCTGGAAACCTAGTCGCTTCCTCCTGGTGTTATTTCTGTGGGCAAATGGAGGTCAGCATTGTTTCAAGTAATACGAATAACATGATTGAATGCCGCATTCATATTATCTATTCATAAGACCCCAGCTCTTGTTACAGGACAGGTCTTTGTATGTCAGCTCCCGTGTGTATTTAGATATGCTAGGAGCCGTAGAGATCCCATAATAATGACTAAAAGAACAGCATTAATTGGAGTTTTCTGTTTAACTATTTAAAGTTTTCTTTCATTAGCAAAAATAGGAAGACTAAAGGGTTATACATGCAATTGCCTTCTGCAGTAACCTATTTTACATTCATCAGTGTACAATGATCCAAGCAATGAAAGAACCCTGCATAGGAAATAAGAACTGGCAAGTAATTTGTCCTGAAAATGTGATTTGATTAACATTAGCCTACATGTAAAACTCCAGAACCAACTTACCTTCAGATTTTTGAAACATAACAATGGACAGTGTAACTAATGAACACAGACTCAGTCATAGAATATCACACACAAGTATAACTAATAAACACAGACTCAGTCATAGAATA
>JAODUG010078668.1:0-12871 GCA_027564795.1 Aphredoderus sayanus
TCCTAAAACATGTTTTGTCAATATGCAACAAGCACAACAAAAGAAAATCCCATCATAACCAAGATACAGTATAACACACGAGACAAACAGATTGACAGCTGTGGTGTTGAAACCAGAGATTATTATTACAAGTACCCTTGTTATGAGGGGAACTATTAGAAATTTGAAATGACCACTAGTTTGACAGATGGCCAACTATCATTTGGAAATTTTTATTTGAAATAACTAGGTTGGTAAAATATTAAGTCAGTGGTGAATCGTTTCCCCCTTCCCCAAGTGTCTACATACAGTAGTGAGCTATCAGCCTAAACTTTAAAAAAAAACAAACAGCAACAGCTTATGAACACAAACAAAGAAATGGTAACGGTAAAGGAGATGGGTGTTCAGCAGGCAAGACACTCAATAGTTATTTCTGCCTACTTTAGTCTAGTACTGTTGACCATTCTAGAACACACCTCTGTTTTGTAACGACGGAAATATTTTAGCCTACAACACTTGGTAACAAGTCAAATATCTTTTTAACAGGAAAAAGAAGCTGTAAAAAACATAGTCATAAGAGGGATTGTCATATTAAATAAAGTGAGAGTCTGGATTAATCAGTCTCTCAGCTACAGTAAGTGCCCATGAGACACCTCCAGTGTATCAGTCTAACAGTCTGGCTACAGTAGCACTGCTGTTGTCCTAGGGTTAACAACCACTTTCCTGCAGTTTGGATTTTATTTTATTTTTATAATCTATTAAATTAATTAATAATTAAAGATATTTTGTTCACTTGGGTTTAACAAGCATGTGTATGCATACAAAACTACTAAAAGAAGAAAGGAAAAAGCTAAATAAACAAAAGTATTAATGTGTTTATTACCAGTTTCTGGCATGCACACAGTTCCCAGTCACATACATGTTAAGCATGGGTTGGAGAGTGTGTGTGTATGCGAGTGTCCTCAGGAGCACACCATCATCATCGCCACCATCGCCATCACAACAGGCTGATATGAAGGTTACTGTCATCATTACTTTCATGATTCCTAGGCTCCGAGCCGGTCACCTGGCTGCGCCGTTTCCACGGCGACTCGTCCTCGCTGCCGCCCGTCATTTGGCCGGGCGCACCGTTTCCTGGAGCGACAGGCGGGACCGCGCCGCGGGGAGGGGCATCACCACCACCGCTGCCGAGCTCGAGTGGATGCTGCTCACTCTCCACGGCAACAGGCCCAGGAAGTCGTCCTGGTGGTGGCTTGTGTCCAGGCTCAGACTTAGCGCCCGCTGAGGCGGGGGTGCATTGTGGGAGTTGAAGTTCCTGGGCGTGGCACAAGGTGGAGGAGGATGCAGGGGAGGGGGTGTGGTTGCTGTGCTCCTGGGGAGGACGGGGGGGAGGGAGAGGGAGAATGCAGAGGGTTGGAAGACAGGGAGAGGCACAAATAAATGACTGAGGATTATGGGCGGACGGCTGCAGAGATGGACGGGTGCCTCAATGGGCATGGCGGCATGTGACAGGTGTAGTGCAGCATGACAAGTGACAAGAAGTGACATTAACAGGGAGGAGGTGGGAAGCACAGGTGAGTTGACAGTTGACAGCACTGCATGCCGTCTTCCCAGTTTGGGTGGGGGAGCATTCCAAAAGCTGCATGCCAAAGCCACGTGCACATACCGTAACACACCGCTGACGTCAGGCTTTAGCTACAAAGGTGGGGCACAGCCCTTTGGAACCTTTGGTGGGAAGAGACACTAGAATGGGAGTTAAAACGGCATAGAACCATGCCATGTAATCCGCGGCTATCTGCATGCTTTCTGATGCAACATTCTCTTCCATTCAGAAAGATGCGAGAGTGCTGTACAACCAGCAGGGGTCAAAGAGCAGCAGGCAGACACAAAGCAACAATATTTCACAGTGCTGCTTTTACTTCTAAGTGCATTAAAGGAGTGCTTAGCGATATATAACCCCAAGCATGAGAAGATGAGTTAGTAATTCAAGGTTTTACAAAGAGGTTTGCGCAACTAAGTAATCACACAATTCGGCGTTGTTCTGTGGCCGGTACATGTAAGATCACCACGCATTCAGATGCCTGTTCATGAAGGGTAGCAGTACAAGAGTGTCCATGCCATTATACACATACTGGCAGTGTTGGTCTTGCTGTTGCCAGGGAGCGAGAGTGTAGCAGCAGTTGCCAAGGAAGCAGACAGACAACGGAACGTTATGACATTAGCAGCAGCTGGGGTGAGAGGGTGAGCAGGAAGTGGACAGCAGGACTCATTTTGGGAAAGTTAGTGTGTCACTGTCACACCTTACTCTCTGAAACACACACAAAGGAACAAGTAGAGATGAGATTGTTAGAAGAATGGAAATGTTGCTAAAAAAAAAAGGGGAAAAAAGGTATTTATTTGTTTGTTTATTTATTAGGGGTGCGTATCTCTCCCTTACAAAGACGATCCGATACGTATCTAGATACATAGGCTACGACACGATTCAGGGATGACACATTTGAATATGGAACGATGCGATGCGGTGCGATGCAATACGATACGATGCAATCTGATACAGTTCTAAACATTTGTTTAATGTACTGTAAATAGGCCTATTCATTTAGCATTATGAATTAAAACAAATTCTATAAAGTGGGATTATAGAATTAGGCATTTGTCCCCCCTTGACTAATAAAGAGAATATGAGGCATTCTTAGAATCACAATATGAAATTGAGATTTTAGCTACACTAAACAGACCGCCTACAAGTAGCACATTAAATATAAACTTGAATGGTGCATTGATGTTATTTACAGAAAACCCCTTATTCTCATCTCAATATGTGGATGTTGTGGTCAGTATATACAACCACGAGATTGCTTCTTTTGCCTTGTAATGTCAAATTCTAATCTTACTGATTAAGCAAAAGGCACTGTTGCTATTAAACGACTATTTACATTTTCATGTCTGAATGTGTGGCATCCATGCGGTGCGTGCTCTGTACTATTTTTGAAAGGATGAATAATTAAAATAACTTTGTAACACGCGACACATGCGTCAGCCAATTCATAACTTTAGGATCGGTCCATCGACCGGTTCATTGTATATTTCAATTGATCCAGGTGTTTCAAATCGATGTAGTTGCACCATTAAGTGTATCGGTGAATCATTCCACCCCTAAAAAAAAAAATTTGTTAGAAATATATTATATGATTATGGTTTGTCTTGATTATTATTAAAAGACAGAGGGCAAAACAGCCTGGGTACCAGCTTGGTCAGGAACTCATCTGCTACCTTCTCTCTGCTCGCCAAACAACCTGGCATCAGTCCCTATTAAAATATACACCGAACTATTTCATGAAATAATCCATTGCCTGGGGAATCCTGGCCAGGCACTTCTAATCAATGATCTTATTCAACAAAATGTCCAATTGAAACATATACATTTTTACACAACTGGTTTGATGTAATCCAGGGTCACAAAGTCCCAGTCTGTTGCCACTAGCCAGTCATGGAGCCGTCATGGCAACTGGGCGAACATGCCAGGGATGCCAGACTGCTTGGCAGGCAGTGGCAAGCTAGCCCCAAGCAGCCAAACTGCTAACAGGCTGGTACCCAGGGTGAAATGGAACGTAGGAAAGCACTGGGGAAAAACATTGACACGTCCACATACAATAGACCGTTCTGGTCAGAAGATAATAAACTAATGATAAGTGAAAACTGTATGAGAGTGAATGAGTGAGTGCATTATGTTTGCTATGACACTTAAGAGGTGGAAACATCAAGAGAAGAGAAGAGAAGAGAAAAAATAACAACACATGGCTGTGTCCATATGGTAATATGTGGCCCACTGGCACTTCTGCCAACATGGGCATGCTTCATTTCCCTGCATCCTCTATTGTATACTGCTGTCTGTGTCTCCATGGTATTAATGAGGGGGAAAAATGAATCTATGCCAGGCAGCCGGGTCAAAGTGGTCTGGTTAGCAATGGTTAGCGCTGGTTAGCTGTGACAGGTCGTTCTAGTTATGGTGGTGGAGGAAAGCAATGCTAACAAGTCGGCTTGACCGCATACAATAGACAGAGCTGGGTTTACATCAAAAGTGACATGGTGTTTTATAATCCATTCAAATATTAGGCGCTGTCTTCTACACTGTTTTAGAGTTTCTAGAGACTAAAGGAAAGTGAATATATTTGAGGAAGTTAAAATACAGTTCACCTAGATCAGGAGTTATGTGCTGTGACGCTGTGTTCAGGTATCTTGTTTAAACGATAACTTGTTCCACTGAGATAGGAAATGCAGAATGGTGGAAATCATTGTGTGGCGGGATAGAGAAAACAACATTGAATAATGTCTAATCAGAAATACTTAAATGAGGAATCTGAGCTCTTCTAATGCAGGCACAGATACAGGGAACTAGTGAGGCCCTTGTGCCCACAACCTAGACATGTTTGTTTAGCTAGTGCTGCATGTCAGTTTAGAAAGAGCTCTGGGCCATAAAGGTGCATTGTCTTCTGTGTAGTACTTTGTTGCTGTACTTTGGACACTCCGTGATTTTTTTCAAGAATTACCCTTGTTGTTAAAATCAATGTTACCAAAACACTGTTGTTTAGGTTATTATCCTTCCTTTCCCTTTTATCCCTCCCCTGAATAAGTCCTGAGTGGTCACCATTTCTCTCACATGCTCTGCTTGTCTCACACCGTCTCTGCCACCTATTAGCATACCTGCTAAAGAACAGTAGATCCAACAGCCTCCACGTAATAGTGAGCTGCGTGTTCTGGGAATGCTTACCATGATGCTAACATACTGGCGGAGCGTTACCTTTTAATAAATGTGAAATTGTGCTGCAACCGTGTACAAACTTCACGTGTCTGTCCGGAACAGCAAACTAGATCTCTGAAATTGTTTTGCACTTGTGTCTTAACATGATGTGAATCACTAAAGTGATTGCTGAGTTTTCATGGGATATTACTTTGTTTTGCTGCTCTCTTTGAAAGCTCATTAGGACAGTAACAGAAGCAGTTTGGACACAAAGTTACAAATAAATAAACAAAACAAACAGAGCAGCAAGTATTATGATTATGATTATTATTATTATCATTATTGTCCTGCTATGGTCACAGATGTTTCACCACGGCTCTGTTTACATAAGGAGAGAGCTGTGAAAGTTTTACGAGACGTAGGCTAAGAAGTCCTAAAGCATGCATGCGACATTAGGCGCTATAGGCAACGGGAGGTGGGGTGGCCGGGTTGTTTTGGGGGGCTAGTATGGCTAGGATGCTGCTGGGCTCACATACGTGCTGCATTCACCACTGCAGATTGACGTATACCTCGGTATACAAGGGCTGGACAGCCTTCTGGCCTGACGTATCTGGAAACAACACAATTTACAGCACAGTACGGTTACAAAAATTAGAGTTCTGATCCAAAATGGAATATATCCATTTTTGGAATGAGAGCCCTTTGAACCTTTGGGATTCAACGCCAATAATATTCTGTATAGAAAATGTAACGTTTGATTTAATTTAAGTCAAACATTAATTATTTGGTTAGTTCAAACCATGAATATTTCATTTGGAACAAAACTCTTTGAGAGAAAAACAGAAACACATGAGGAGAAAACAGAGTAAGGGGAAGGGATGGAAAGGTCAATAGCAAGAGAATACCAAGGCCAATGTGTTGCCTTTGTGCGTACGTGTGTGTGTGTGTGTGTGTGCGTGCGTGGAGTACATTGCTCACAAGAAATGTCATGGACCCTATTCAACCACCAAATGGCACACTCACTTACACTAAACATCCATATATTCATTTTGTAATTTTGTACATGTTAAACAAAAGTTGGCGTAGTGTGCTGCCCCCTACTGGGGATCTCATGGACATTAACTCACAGTTGCAGCGGAGCGTCCTGGACCCCTCTGAGCCACAATGGCTCCCGAGATGGCCTTGATCCAACTGTGCATGTCCTCTGGACTGTCGGCCTGACGGAGAGACACACAGCAAACCACCATGAATACAGTGTACAAATATATATCTTTGACATGGTACATTCTGCCATGACAGCATTTATTCAAAGCAGATATTTATCACATATCTTATACTGTATATATTAGACTGCATTTATTTTCCATTTTCCATTAATTAGCTGAGTAATACCTGTATGTAGAATGTCCTGGAGTTTGTGACGATCTCAAACAGATTGTCCCTCATCATTAAGTCACTGTAAGAACATTCATGTCATTATGTCAGATTTGACGAACATTGTACCATAAATTCTTGACATGTCTTGGCCGGGAGACTGGCAACGCTACACGTATGACACCGACCGATCAACGTATGCTGTCGTTCACGACCTGGCAAGAGTTCCTATTTCGTTGGGAAGGAGGGGTCAAGAATGTGATGTTGGCACCATGGTCTCATATTGTGAAAATCAAAACTAAAATCAAAGACGGACCATGTTGCGGCTACTGGTACTGGGAAATAGAAACGTAGCCTAGCTTAACCAGCTGGAGCCTACTCACTGGGTTGCTTAAATGCCTATAGCCTACTCCCTTGAGGAAACGTCAAAAAAGCATTTGTTGCTGCTGCTCAACATGTTCCACGCCATATTCTACCTGACAGCAGCAACAGCAGCATCCTGATGTCTCTTCAATAGCCTGTGTTTACATGTGCACTTTGTCAGAACACGTTGGAGGAATTGTCAAACTAGGTGAGAAAATTAAAAATTCTGGCATGCTAGTCTTTTCATCGGGATGTCGTGAGGCGTCCCAGAGGCTAGATCGCTGGTCTTTGATTATGTCACACTACACAGAGTAAAGTGGCTGTTCGTTGTTCCCACACAGGCCACGTTCGGCCCCTATGCTGGAAATGTGTCGGCAACGACCAAATCTGGTCAAATCGGGCTGATGTTGTGTAGTCTGATCCGATTGACTGCTTAAACTACTATATCACCAACACCAGCTAAGCCTTAACCCCAGCCACCCAGTGGCACTGATTGGCTTACAGAAGCAGCACAACTATGTGTGAAATAATATATAACAATATATCTGTGGTAAAATGTATCTCAAATATAGTAAATGCCCAATATTTTCTACTAGTGCACACACACATTATATAATTGTATGTCTTTCCCATTTAAACAGCAGTTTATCATTGACAAGCCCCAACTGTAGCATATGTTTCTAGGTCACTAGCCGTCAACTAACCTCTGTTTACACTCCTGAACTTTCTGGACTTCTTTCAGTGGGATTGCCCTTAATGGCTCCCGTTCCTGGGAAGAAGAAAGGAGAAGAATGATTAAAAAAGCATGAGCTTTTGCACTGCAGAGTTGTTTGACTCACAAAAACCCAAATGACAAAATAAAAGTCCACTCTCCTCTTAGCGGGATCAGAACGATACCAAGATAAAGTCAAAACAAGAGACATAAGCCAGACATAAAGCAGATATTCAAGTCCTCAACCAAACAAGGCATTCCTTTTTTCTTTTTTTTTAAGAACATTGGCCAGAAAAACTTGACCTTGAAAAAAAGTAAATGTACTATGATGGGCACTATATATTACTAATGAATAGCAGATGTCTTAGCTGTGTTTTCCACCTACATGCCCACAGCTCCACCCCTTAGATTACCTTCCCCTGAATTTCAGTTACCTTGTTCTGTTCTTTGCTCACACACCTGCATCCAGTTTAGTAAATCAGCCCCAATCACTCAATCGCACCTGTCCTTTGCTTTCCCACCCTACTGTAAGTCACATAATGTATATCCCTCACTTTCCTCTGTTCCCTCTGAAATCTGGTATGTTATACTGTACCATAGTCTGAGTATTACAGTTGGTCCCCCTTGAGCATTACCATGTCCCTCTCATGGTTTTCATGTGTCTCCTGTTGTTCTGCCCTCTCTGCCCCATGTTTTGTTTCCTCCTAGTTGAATTTGCCTAGTTTCCCTGAGGCCAATCACCAATGCCTGCCTGTGTAGTCTGCCTACCGCCTTCCCCTACTACCTATGCCTGAAACAAACAATAAAACTACCGGTGCTTATATCCTGTCTCTCCTTGTTCGATACAATAACAGATTGATTGTTGATTTTTGTATCTATTTTGATGAGTCAATCAATCAATCAATCAATCTTTATTTATATAGCACTTTTCATACAAATTAATGTAACGCAAAGTACTTCACACTAAGAAGTCAATAAAAACAATTCAAAATCCAAAAAACTGTATAAAAAAGTAATACCACCATGATGTGTTAGTATGATCATCCTACACTGATCATTTATTTTGATCATGAGTGATCAAAATAAATACAGTTGTGTAAGCAGAAGAGAGGTGAGCAAGAGGCTCTCGAGGCACAAACTATGCAGAAAGAATTTAATTTTGTAAAACCAGATTGACAAGACCAGAGAATACCATTAACACTAGTGAATTGTGAAGCTGTAAATAGAAAGAATAATAAAAAATTGTTAAACAATGTTTTAGACAACAGTTAAATAGAAAGAGACCAGTTGTGTTTGAATGTCAAAAAGAAAACAGATGCCCTCAGCCTTCTGTTTAAGTTGAGATACATTTTACAGGACTAGAAATACACACACAGCTACCAAAATGAACACGTGAATGAATGAATGACTAAACTAAATACAGAGCTACAGGAATCAAGGCCTTATTTTCAGTGTTGTGGCCATAGAGTTCTATGGTTGTGGCCCATAGGAAAACACTATGATTATTCACAATAGGCTCTCATTGACATTTTACACTATGCTATTATGAGAAGAATAGAGCTCTAAATACATGGTAGCTGCTCAGCCAAGCATCTGATTATGCCCCCCCCCACCCCACATCCACATACTGTATGCATATGCACAATTATAAAAAGGTGCACTCGTGTGGAAAAGCATTAGCAGGGACACAAAACATGCATACAGTGAATGTATTCACAAATCTTCCTCTTCTGCTTTACATAAAATACAAACACACACCTACTAGTATGTGAGAAATGGTGTATACTGTATGCATATGCACTGTTATGTATTTTCTCTTACATGTTTATGGCCCCTTTCATTTATTCATTCATTTATACAGTTCATACAGGTACATATCACACACACACACACACACACACACACACACACACACACACACACACACACACACAGCAGGCTATATTTATATTGGCTGTAGTCCAGTGCATCTCAGTAGATAATTGTGGTATGAGTCAGTGTCACCCACAGCTCAAGTCTAAAAGCTAGCAGTGTTCTCTCTCCCTCTGCCCTGAAAATCAAAGAATAGATACAGTAATTGGAGCATTTTAATGTACCGGCATTTTAATATAATGCTGAGAGCTGAATAAACACTGCATTAAAATGATCTTTCCCGATATGTAGCCCTTACACTGAACCATCGAATCACCTATCCAGACGGTTGATTCCTCACAACAGGCGTGCTAACACTATGCGAGTTGATCGCAATGTCAGCCACAAATGACTGTGTCAGGGTAATGTGATTAAGGGCTATACAAATAAATATGACTTGACTTGAAGTGTCACATTGCAACTCTGCTCGTTTGCACACTCGTTTTGTGAGACGGATTGAAACAAGAAACTCTGATGCATTAAGACAAGAAAAGAGTTGAACTGTATGGCTTGTCAATATTACTGAGTTGGAGGTAAACTACAATTCCTGTTGTTAGCACGAGCTGTTACAGCGCTACAGTATATCACACTCATGCATAGAAGTTGCACATGAGCAGCAGTAATCCCCATCTACAGTGTTATGTAGAAACGGGCTGAGGTTAGGACATGCTAAGCTGTCCACAAGTGGATCACAGCAGAAGGCATGCAACTACATGTCAAGACGTGACTGGACTCTCTCTCTCTCTCTCTCTCTCTCTCTCTCTCTCTCTCTCTCTACTCTCTACTCTCTGACAAACAAACTTTGAATGTGTCTATTTGTAAGATTATTAAATGAAGTACATACAGTAAATATGAATGTAATAATCTTCTTAAATTGCTTACTATTAATATATAATAATACTGCATTGAGGAAATATAGAGGGTAAATACATGTTACAGGTTAGCCGATGCTAATTCAGCCAGTTGACCATTTAAGAGTAACAAACTAAACGATTGAAACATTAGCTTAAAATAAAGGCAAAATATAACTACGCATATCTAACTTTTTAATCAATGGAAATTGATCCTCTGTTAATCTAAAGCCCAAAGGACGCAGAACACAATAAACCTGCCTTAGGCTGTTCGGTTGAAACTCATTGCTCAACGCATCAGCCAACAGCACAGCAGGATAAAGAACAATACAGAGCACTGTGGCCCTTATCTTACCTGCTGTCATATGCGTGCGAGTGTGTGCGCGTGCGTGTGTGTGTGTGTGTGTGTGTGTGTGCGTGTGTGTGAAAAAGAGAGAATGCAAATGGTTTGTAACTGGGGTTTAAGACATAAGATTATGGAATGTGTTAGAATAGATATCTTTTACAAGTCTAGATCTTAGTGGAATCTTATGAACTTGAGCCTGACATGCGTATTCATTAGTGTTTCATTAGTAGCTGTGTTTACATGGAGCCTAATATTCCAATTGGAATCAGTTTAAAAGCCAAAACTAAATGAAAATGCATCATACAAACACCTCAATCGAAATAGAGAGTCCCAAACTGAAGTCCTTTGGTTGCAGAGGAAGTATAAACCGGTCGAAGGAGAAATTGTACCATGTAAAGTAAACGGATTAACTTGATTACTTCCTGGTTGTGTTCAAGTAGACATGCCTTAACTTTTAGGCTACTGTTCTTTTCTGAATGCCAAATTGATTGGAGACAAGGTTCTCTACAGCTACTCTACACAGTTTGGACAAAAACAAATGTGACACATACATAAGTGAATAGCTGACTTCACCTGGAGCTGTATAGTAAGTTCCTCCACCAGTCCCCACAAATAGCCTCACCTTCCCGACATGCAATGTTGCTAGCGGGAGCGATTATATTACATAATGTAAAATGTCCATTCCAATTCATTAAGACACAATTAATTGCATCCCATGTAAACAGGTAACCCAAAATCTTCAATGGGTATGAGTTAATTCAGAATGATAAAAAAGTGTCCATGTAAACCCAGCCAGAGTTAGTAGTACTCACTGTAAGTGTCAAAATATTTGTTTAATCACTGACTTGAAAGGACTCCTTTCCTAAACGATCTAAACATAAAGACTGGCTAATGGGGTTACGGTTAGGGTATGGCTTACCATGTAGTGTGAAAGTGTGTGTGTATCTGTGTGTGTGTGTGTGTGTGTAGGGCGGGGGTGGGGGGTGGGGGGAGTACACAGGCTCACCAGGTCTGATTTGAAGTAGCTGACAGCGTTCTCGTCTAACTGAAAGTACCGTCTCTTCCAGTTCTTCATCTGAGGGAGAGGAGGGTTGGGCAAGGCTTTACACGTGCAGCGCGACTCAGGCTGAACATATCACCAAACCTCATCGTTTAATACAGTATGTCCTTCCTGAATAGTTATTAAAGAGCGTGCTGTGTCTCTGAAGACAATTCATGTTTAACCGTGTATATTTGATGTAAATACCTATTTTTCTTTAAGCGTTTTTAGATGCATCAATAAACCTACCAGACGGACAAGTCTAGGTATGCACTGACGGCTATGTGTTTAAGGAGGTGTTGTGTGCTTCCAGTTTAGCTCTGTGTCTGTGTGCACATGTTCCCGTGAAGCGCTTCAGTGAGTACTTACTACAGCTCCCTGTTTGACACAGTATCCAGCCTTGATGACAGCCTGGTCCTGAGCTCCTCTGGACAAAAAGTAAGGTAGCTGGTTTTGACTCCGCTTCACAAAGCCCTTGTCTGCACCATTCTGCCCCTCACCTTGCTCCTTACGTGAACGCACACGCACACACACACACACACACACGCTGCCATGTTATTTATGAACTTGGGAGTTGCCGTTAGCTGTTGGCAGTTTCGAGGATTGCTAATGAAACTACGTTGGTCAAACTAAATAAAAACAAAGAAGTGTTTTGACACAATAGTTGGATGCTGTATACTTTACTGGTATTAGCACAGTACAAGAGAAGAGGGATGAATAGGCAATAGAAAAGGCTTAAATCAGTCTTAAAGAAGTCTTAATGCACATTATGTTCTCTTAAGGTGCTAGTTTTTGAGTCACATGTGGTCCCACCATTAATTACTGCAAACACACACACACGCACACACGCACGCACACACACACACACACGCACGCACGCACGCACACACACACACACACACCCAGTCTGACAGGACAGCAAATGTCATACACTATAAGTAAAAACATGGAAATTGTGTGTGTGTGTTACCTGTGTAGCAGTTTTGATAGGGACCCCTGCTACAATCTCTATCGTATAGGAGACCTGTTTCATGTTTCCCAGAATATCCTGAGGAGTTTCTGTATTGTTATGGCTCTCCGCAGACTTTGGAACCTACAAGACACAACACAATACGTTGATATCATAACAATATGACACCTACATGAGTGAAACTGGAACTAGGGTGTTCCCTTTCAGAAGTAAAGGAAGCTGTGTTTCAAATCTCCCTGTAGTGAGTACCAAAACCACACATTTGAAAAAGAGTACAGGAATGTACCGTTATTATTAGAATAGAAATGGCCCATTTGAAAAAACCCATATGATATTACTGATATTTACGCGTGCACCAGAGAGACAGGCATTCATACACTCTGCAATGATGACTCAGCAGTTTAATGGAGTTGTAAAGACAAGTGGCTCATTTAGCAGCTTATTAGGGAAAACATAGGGGTTGGGTTTCAGACAACACACTAAAATTAATCAAAGTTTTGTTAAAGATATGTCACAGTCTGCTCTCACCCATGTCTGTTTTGTCTTGTTTTGGCCTGTTTCCTTGTTGTCCACCCCAGTGTTCCC
>JAODUG010078679.1:0-12871 GCA_027564795.1 Aphredoderus sayanus
GGTTTAGCGCCTTCTATCTGCCACAAAAGCTAGTGATTTGGGTCATTCTGACCCGGAGTACATTACAAGGGTTAAGTCTTGCATTACAAGTATTTAGCTATACATGTAATTCCCTAAATATGAACCCCAATTTATTGGCCACTTTTATGTTGGACAAAATGGAGGACAAAATGCGTATTCTACGGCCTCAACAGTTATGGGGTGTCATAGCAAAGTCTTATGATGTTTAACAGGAAGTGAGCTGTCCCTGGAGTGTCTTAAATATTCTGTGTGTAGTTTCCTTGTAAATCGATTTTCTTAACTTCCCTAAAATGTGGACAGTTTAAGCCAATGATGTATTTCCCCATGTCATTATAAGCATAGTTACAATAAAAACAATTCTTCACTTAGATATATTTTGACAGCTACTGTAGCCAATTAAAGAGTTCCCCAACGCCTAAATAGACAGAGCCTATTCTCAATGGAAATAATAACTATCTACACAGAATTGTAACATCCTGCTTCAAGCTTGATGTGTATGTGTCTGCAATTCATTGTACTGTATGTCTGCTGTACGAGTTTAGATTTATGTTTATAAATCCCACAAACCACTTGAATTAAAGTTTCCTAGACCCGCCCACACCTGTTCTGCTGCTCCAGTGTTCACAAACACTTCAGGGCACTTAGCCCTTCCCCTGAAACTGCGCTCTGGCGCTTTCTTCTGTACAGTAGGCTATTCATTTCAGCACTGGAACCTTTAGAAATTAGGTTGGCAGGTGTAATTCTAGGATATTTTCACAATACATAAGGAACGAGGCTAAACCCGCTTAAACCGCTAGACAGCTTCATTTATAGCGTAGGCTACTGTGATGGCTATATAATTTGCTTTCGGGAATACTTTGGTTCTCTAAGGCACATTGAAATGGGTAAATGGCAATTATCGATGGTAAGAAGCTTTTTTCCCCTCTCTCTGGTATATAATTGGCCATGGGTCATCATTTTAATGAATAATATAACTTTAACCTATGTCCAGTCCAGACATAGATCTAGCGAGTCGTTTTTATTTTTTCCTTCGGTGTTGGTTAAACTTTAGATTCTTGCCGATTAGCCCATTATTTGTTACGTGTCAGCTTTGACCTGCATAGAGTATATCCTTCAGATCGGCGAGAGAACCATGCAAGTGTTATCATTTTGAGTTAGCCTTCTTGGTGGGTTGTCAACCAAATTATGATTTACACAAATGTAGGCGTGCTTGTGTATGGTTTTATTATTGTATCATGTGCGTGCTTGTGTATGGTTTTATTATTGTATCATATGCAAGTATCCTAAGCAGCACTAAGTAGCACTTTCTTGTGACGTAGTCTGTTCATATCCTTGGCTCAACAATTAAATGCAGTGCTGTTGCCTCTGCGTAGCTCCACTGGAATATGTGGTATAGCTTATGCCATCTTCCCTGGCTCTGACAGACTGGGTTATTGTGAATCACAAGACCATTGTTCATTCACTTTTCCATTCTTATTTAAACAATACATTGTTTGTCAACAGCTCTTCCTTTTTCAAGTAGACCTACATCTGTGCTAAACTGCACATGGTCTAAATAGCCTACTGTACAGTTATTTGCAGGACCTATATGTAATGGTGTGGTGCTATAATTTATTTGAATATTCCATATTATATGTTTTCCATGTTTGCTGGCTGTGAAATTGAAACACAACGTTTCCGTTTGTTGCAGAAATGATGAAACTCTAGGCTTTTTTTTCTGTTGTGATTTAAGCCTATAGTCAGTGAATGGTTTATCTAGTTCCAGTAAAAACATTTTTTGCAAGGTGGTCTAGTATTGTGAATGCCTTGGTGTATGTCCCAGCATGCTGTGATTCAGCAGACAGACCAGTCATCACTGCCATGGTTCAAAGTCAGATTGAAAGCAGAATTTAGATAATGTTATTTTTAAAGTTGTTGTCGATTAATGCTGTAGAATTGGCATTTGGCATTTGGTTGAAAAATATGTAAGCCATTGTCTTTTTGTTTTCATACCTACATTATTTTACATGTACAAAGACTGATAATCCTCTCGCATGTTTTACCGATTCCATAAATATTATTTTAGTCCTATTGAGGATGTGGTTTTCTGGTCATATGGAAGTCCATAGAATACAGTATTTGCCCTCCTGTAGCCCATTTCTGTATATTGGTGTAAGGTTTGGCTGCTGCTCAGCTGTCAGCTGCCTGCTGTGCACCCACCTCCAAAATATTCATTCAACATCTGATTGACATTTTAGGATCCGGTCCAAGAATGGGGGGAGGAGGTGGAGGACGGGGCAGTGTTTGGCATCACGCTGCACAGGGGGCCCGTGCAGCCCAACCTAGACACTGTGGAGTCCCCAACAGCCTTCAGCTGCATCCAGTATCACACCGTGAAGGTACGCAGGCTTAAGGCTGCCACCCTGGAGCGATTGGTGGCTCACTTACTGGACCGGGAGCGCCAGGAGCCTGACTTCACCCGCGTCTTCCTCTCCACCTACAGGGCCTTCACCTCCACCAGAGCCCTCATAGAACTGCTTTTCCATAGGTGAGATGATGACACTCTAATCCCTTTAGGGAGTTTATAATGAGGAGGTGGGGCTTGGGTATATCTTGCTCAGAACAACCAACCTCCAAGGCCTCGACTTTTGTTCAGCTAAAATCAGCCCAGTATGCTAATCTGCAAGTCTGGATGTTGTTTTCCTTTTGATATGTGTGGCTTATCTAATCAGATAGCAATACATCTCAGACAAATATAAATTCTGTATGAAAATGTCAACATCAGTCACGCCTTTGGTACATTTTGTAGTTTTTGACCCAGTCCAGTGAGGTAGATGATCTGTTGCTCCATGGAGTCGGAAGCAAGAATTATATCTGATGCTAAAATATCCCTGTTCAATAAGGGAAAATATTCTAGTCTTTATGGTCATATTAAGGAGATTTTTCACAGACTAAGGCAGTATCTTTAACCACATATTTATCCTTGGCTGATAATGGCAAATGGGCAGAAACGCCTAACCTTGGCAGATCATCATGTTTAGTCTCAACTTTGCCTAGTCCTTGGCCTACACCTTTTAATATGTATATTCCTTGGTTTATTTGCCGGCCAGTCAGAAGGCTTTAGTATCCTGAGTATGCTCATATACTCATATGGAGTGTTGCTATGTGTGGAATAGCATGTGAAACCTAAAATACTGTGTATTGTCACCCTATAAATGTTTCAGAAGCAGTGTTCGTATGATAATATGCCTAACCGGTTAGTAACAATGCATATTTGCTGCATTGTCCAGGGTAGTTTACTTAAGCTTAAAACATTTTTTTCATCAGTATGCCTATCTGAGTATAATTTGAGTTTTGCCTCAAATCACCATGACATCCATTAAGAATAAGTAACTTTTAAACACTATTGATACTACTAATAGCAGTGGTTGCATTACAATTGAGAGCATGCAATTGGATACATGCCTCCCAGTTGGTGGATAACAAACTATTCCTAATATGAGCCTATCTAGCTAATAACAGCCCCATCCACCCACCATCATCAATCCAACTGTGTTACAGCAGGCATTACTGCTATGGCACTAAGACATCAGCTGTCAAGCAGACACACTTTTATCTCTGGTGCTGGTGGAAACAGGCTTCCTGTGAGCATCCTGAGCACAGCCTTTCCACACATCCTTTTTCTTTTATTTTTTCAAACAGTATTTTTTCTTTTATTTGTTTTTGTTAATTTTCAAGTTATAATATCAAATGCATAATTCATAATTGCATTTTATTATATGGAATTATTTCAAAACTTGCTGAAAGATGCATTTGTATATGCTGTTCATTGTTGTGCTATGGTTTTTGTGGTCACATAGGCTGTGACCCCAAAAACCATAGCATCAAAGTGTTAAATTTTTTAACACTTTAAATGCAGTGTGTTTAATTACTTTGTCTATTTATAGAGACAACTCAGCTGCCACCTTGGAACACAGTGCTTGCCCAAGGAGGTGAGCTTGGACACTTTTTCATCTGTCATTGTTCTGTTAGCTTTTATTTCTTCTGCTGTGATGTTTGTGTGAAGACAGCTGTGAAGGGATTTATTAAACCAAACACATTATACTATTTAGTATATTATCTTAAATGCGTTTTAAACCATGTACAGTACTTAGTTATATTACCTTTTTTATGCATAGAGGGAATCGTGGGTAGTGTTAAATTGAAATGTTTTTGTTGATTAGGGATTTTTAGTTATTTACTATTGAGTAACTCTTTTCCTCTCAGCACCCTAATCCCACTGCTGCGTCTGTGGTTGGAGGAGTACAGCCAGGACTTCTGTGAGCCCCCTCAGCACCCAGGCCTCCGCCTGCTGTGTGCCCACCTACGTCGCCGCATCTGTTTCAGACGCCTGGGCCACACCGCTGACAGCCTGCTCAGAAGGCTCCAGGAACCAGGTACTGTGCGGGCAAGACCGGGCTTTAGGAGGCTATATCGTTGTATCGTTGTAAAATCAATGTCTTTTCAGTGTCACTCGTCTGTTCACTCATATGTTAAGCCTGTCATGGCTTTATCTACACTCGCATGTGAGCATGTAGGTGTCCATGTATGGTATGAAAGGGGAACACACACACACAACAGGGCAGGGTAGAAATGGAGTATTTCTGTGCATCTTTGTCTATCGATTCTATTTTGGATGGCGACGAGCGCTCCTGGCTAGGATCCTCCCTGTCGTGTGTATAAGCGCTGACGAGAGCAGGCTGTAATGCCGTCATGTATCACAATAAGTCACTCGGAGGAAAAAATAAACCCGCTGACCAACATAATAAACGTGTGATATGACAACAAGGAAAGACACCCTGGAAGAATTCGCTCTAAATGAAATGGAAATTCCATCTAGCTGCTACGTCACTGCCTACTGACCTACATGCTTAGACATAAATAAACCCGCCCTAAACACTTCACATTGTGGATTAGGGTGTAACCGTTGTTCGCTACCTGTAGCCATGGTGTCAGTGTTTTGATTGATCTTTTACTGTTGATTTATTGGTAAACTGACAGTTTTAATGTGTGATTGAACCATGCAATATCAGAGCACCACAGTGAACCTCCCAAGCATGAGGAACATGGAGATGAAGAGGAGAGCGCCGACAGATCTAGTAACACACAGGACTTCATTGACTTCCCTGTGAGGGAAGTAGCCGAGCAGCTGACCAGATTGGACACTGTACGTTTTGGCTCTTACTTTCCGTTCTGTTATAACAACATCTTTTGGGTCTCCTGTGTTTTATATACTTTTGTACATTTCCCTAAATCTCTCTTTTCCTCCGTTGATTCATGTCCATGCAGTACCGTGTAACCTGTGCATAGCTAAGTACTATGGGCAAACTATGTAAAGCTTGACTCTTCCTATTATTGCTGGTGACCTCCCTTACAGGAGCTCTTTGTGCGAGTCGTGCCTTTCCACTGCACGGGCTGTGTCTGGTCCAATCGGGACAAGAAGGGCAACCAGAGTCTAGCGCCCACCGTCCGCGCCACCATCGCCCAGTTCAACGCCGTCACCAGCCGCGTTATCACCTCGCTGCTCTGCCCGTCCACGCCAGACCTCTCCACCCCCTCGCCCAGCCCCTCCTCCTCCACCTCCTTTGTGAACTCATCCGCTACACACTCCAGTCCGGCCCAGAGGGCGCGGATCATTGAGTGGTGGATCGCCATCGCCCAGGTCAGCATCAGATAGCATAGAGACTGGTTAACCCTCGTGACGCCCTTTACAATATAGTGTTGAACCACCAGGCGGCGCCATCTAATTGTGAATCATTGTATGGTTCTTTTTATTGTCATTGCTGTGTGCATTTATTTCTTTATTAATTATTTCTTTATGTATTTGTGTTGTTTTACGTGCCTTTTAACCCTCCTGTTGTCGGGTTTCAAACTCACACCTTGATGTGCCAGCAGTGCCCATCATATGTGTGTGTAAGCTGTAGAATTAGGTTTAGCGCCATCTATCTGCCACCAAGAGGTAGTGCTTTGGGTCAGTTTGACCCAGAGGACATCATGAGGGTTAACCAGCATGTAGAAATGAAGACTAACCTTGTGTCAAGACTTCCTTAGGGCTATATGGATAATGTTGAGTTGTTGTTGTGCCGTCTTCAGAAGTGCAGGCAGCTGAAGAACTTCTCCTCCCTGAGGGCCATCCTCTCAGCCCTGCAGTCCAACGCTATCTACCGCCTCAAGAAGACATGGGCTGCTGTCAGCAGGTCGGACATGTGCCATCAAGGCATTTTTATTAGCAGTATGATCATAGTTGTCTTTTTTCTGGGATGCTTGTAACATCAAGACAAGACAAACTTTACAACACTGTCCTAGCCTTGTCAATGTGTGTCCAGTGTGGGGGGGCGGAGCTTTTGAGGGAGCACCCTATGACATTAAAGGGAGAGGTGTTTGTCTTTGTTTTGATGAATTTAAATGGCAACAATCTTTCTCCAGGGTGGCTGACTCCACCTTTTAAGCCTTGATCTCCACCTTAACATCCTCCAACATCCTTCCTATTCATATTACACTATACTCCAATTTATATAATAATTATATAGAAATAATATTAATACTAATGGTTTAAATGTAAATATGCATACTGTACACACTAAATAATTAAATCTAATGACAAGGACATGTTTGTTTTCAGAGAGTGCATGTCAACGTTTGACCAACTCTGTGAGACATTTCCTGATGAGAACTGTGTGCTGTCCACCAGAGAGATCCTGTTGGAGGTACGCAGCTGTGTCCACCCTGACATGTTTTACAGCACTAAAGTTGAGAGCTGCTTCCTCTTTTTACCGTCTGTCCTTCCTCTTGGCGTGCCTGCTTTCTTCCATGGACCATGCCCTTGTCCAAAAAAAAAGGTTGATATGAATGTTTATACAATGATGATTATCATGGTCTGGCCAAGTTGTATAATGTAATGAAAGGGCTATTGTGCTTTCATTGGCAAACCAATTACAACAGTAAATAAAGGTGCCATAGTGCTTTATCATTACTGTTGTTTTAATGGGTGGAAATATAGAACATACAATGTAGCCATATTACATGTACAATATGTCACCCTACACAGTGCATATAGATAAGGTGTGTCATTGGCCTTGCCCACAAGCATGCATGTATTTGTATGTACGCCTGTATATCATATTCCGAACCCCTCCCAGCTACTGTTTGTGGAAACCTTGTCTCACACATACCTAAGCTGTGCCTCATTAAAATTGTCAAGAACCTGAAATAGTGGAGTTAACTGTCTAAATCTGCTAAAACCATTTACCCTGCATTATAATTCAAGCTTTAGCTAGTAAGTTTGATATTAGCAAGACAATTAAAATGCATGTCCAATTATTTTCATTATTTCAGGATGGGTGTCCCAGTGATGACAATGGCACTGGAAGGCCCAAATCTCCCAAAGTCTGCCCCGTATCCAGACAGATGGTAAAGACACTCTTACATACAAACTCTCAAATACCATAGCTTGTTTTATTTTCAGGGTCAGTTACCAAACTTCAATGAACGTCAGGCTTCCAGCCAAGGCAAAACAAGAAGTACAGGTCCTTATTTCTAACCCACTTATAAGAAGTTCTACTTCCCTAAAAGTCACATGCAGCTTATTTAGTATTAAGTAGGAGAAAATCTACCCGGCCCCATGCCACTTTAAAATAGCCTGAGGAACAGGAGACTGTTCCTTTTCTTTCTTCATTCAGTGACAAATTTAATGCGAAACATTATTCACATGTTGTTAAGCAGTTTATCGGGTGTGTGTGTGTGTGTGTAGTTCTTCTGTGACTGTTCTTTTGTCCCTCCAGTCTTCCTCTACTGGTGTTGTGCCCTACTTGGGTACCTACCTAACTGTCCTCACAATGCTAGACACGGCTCTTGCTGACACTGTGGAGGTGAGCACACTTTATCCTGGTAACCCTTTACCTGATAAGCATATAAAGGATGCTGCTAACTGTTGTTTGCCCCATTTCAAAGGGTGGACTTATCAACTTTGAGAAACGCAGAAGGGTAAGTTTCACCCCCTAGTGGTGCATTACTGTGTTGCAGGATTGTTTACCAGTGTGCAAACTCATTTCAGGTGTGTGTCTGTTTGCTGTTTCTATTATAGGAGTTTGAGATTCTTTCCCAGATATACCAATTTCAGGCTTCTTGTTCCAGCTACAGTCTTCCTGTGAGCCCTGTTATCACTGCCTGGCTTAAGGCTCACACACTGCTCACGGACCAAGAAAGGTTGGTAAAGCAATGCTGCAATATGACATGCACACACAAATATAAAGAATATTCTAGAATATAGTACAATAAACTATTGTCTGTCCTCCCTACTACAGTTATGAGCTGTCCCGTCAGCTGGAGCCCCCAGTGGACCCCTGCCCTGGCTCTCCCAGCTCATGGAGCCACCGTCTGCTCAATAAGAAATTCACCTCGTAAGTCTGCAGGAACGTAGGATCCCTTGATCCAAACCTTTTTTTCTATTAATGCAGTTAGTTTGTTATGCATTCAGCATGATGCTAAATAGGGCTGAAACTGTTAAATGAGCCGGTAACTTCATCAGTCAGTAACTTTATGAAATTAAATAAGTTAATTGTGTTCCTTCTAATACAGTTTAAATTGTTGGGTTAAGCTATGGGATAAACATTTTAATGTATTTTGGGTTCAGATGTAATGCATTATTGTAATTTACTGCTATTGTATACTCTCTATGAATGAAATGCATGGATTATTTAAGAAATTCTGTATTTATTAATTGACTAAAATGATAGTTAGTTGCAGATCTAATGCTAACCCAGAGAAACTGTGTGTTTGCGTGCAGGTTGATAACATCCAATGCTGACCAAATCAGTGTGTCTTCCACTGGTTCCAGTGGATCTGATATGGAGGAATTGTCAACCCCACGATGTCCCCAGCGCATTCTCAAACGTCAGGTAAATACCTTTTTGTATTTTTATAATGGTATTATAATAAAAATATGTTTAACCCTCCTTCGGGTCAAACTGACCCAAATCACTAGCTCTGTGTGGCAGATAGAAGGCGCTACACCTAATTCTACAGCTTACACACACATATGATGTGCACTGCTGGCACAACAAGGTAGTGTGTTTGAAACCTGAGAACAACAGGAGGGTTAAAAGGCACGAAAAAATAAAACAGCACAAATGCATAAATAAATAAACACAAAAACATACACAATCAGATGGCGCCCTCTGGTGGCATAATTAGATCAAATTTATATCCTCTTGTCAACCCCAGACACATTTTTTGACCCTGTCCTTAATATCATATGTTGTGCTATTTGCATGGCATGATCCCACGAGATGAAATTTATCATGTGTATCATATTGCCCACCCCTGCTACAACTAAATGGGACCGGCGTTAAAATGTGCAAACTCATGGTGTCGTCATCTCTCTCCACTCCCTGCAGCCTCTCTCAGGCTCCCTCCGCAATGTCTGCGAAGACCTCTCCTCCACCTCATCGTCCTCCATGTCATGTCCGTCCACCCACTCTTCCCATTCGTCATTCTGCTCCTCTAACCCAGACCTCAGCTCTCCGTTCCTGGGCCAGAGCCCGGAGAGCGCATCCTCCACATGCAGCCCCCAGACTCCTCTGCCCGTCTACAACAAGCAGGTGGCTGACTCCTGCATCGTCAGGGTCAGTGTGGAGTGTGGCAACAATGGCAACATCTACAAAAGCATACTGGTAAGGAGAAGGAGACTGGCGGCTCATAAGCCCAAGACCTATAACCCCCATAACTCTCTCTGGGAAGGTGGCTACTTGGCCTGCCTCAGTTGAGTTTCTCAAATGTAATGCTGTGTGCCCCTACAGACAAAATGTCTGCTCATTATTAGCTCAGTTTGGGTTTTATGGGCTGTTCTTAAGGATGTCACTGTTTAGATGGAATGGATACCAGGCGTTGGCTTTCACTGCACATGTCTGCTTACCCTGGGTGGAGTCTTGGTGATTAGCAATACAAAACCAGAGCTTAAGTTACATTTCATCAAACACAATCGCTTTACTTACTACATTTACTTGTTTTTCAAACCATTTTTACTTTCACCTATTAAGTTAAACATGTTTTGATTTGAGATCTGTATGCGTGTGTGGTGTTCTAAACCTCTACTAGTAATGGTGTGAAAAGGCTTAGAGTTAAAGACTACTACTGTCTGTTGGCCAGCTCACCAGCCAGGACCACACCTCTCATGTGATTCAGAGAGCCCTGGAGAAGCACAACATGGAGGATGTCAGCTATCATGATTTCAGCCTCAGCCAGGTGCTCAGCAGTGACAAAGGTGAAGTGCGTGCTTTGTTGGCAAGTCTTTTCCACTAAGCGGAACTGTTAAACCCTCAATTCTGTGTCTTCCTTACCACAGTATTTATTAAGAATTCACTGTAATGTATTGGTGCTGTAGGGTTTCCTCCATTTGTTTCCTAAAATATGCTGTAGACCTTTCACGTCAACTCACCAAACTGTTGTCTGAAACACAAAATGGGCATGCACTTTAAACCAAAGCAACTTTTACTGTTTTGATTGCAAGGGTAATTCAGGACACAAATTAAAAATTTTATAAAATGTCATTCAATTTGTAGCATAGCTTTATTTTATCTTTGGCTATATTCTTTTTCACACAGAACTTCAGATCCCAGACAAAGCCAACGTCTTCTATGCCATGTGTACAACAGCCAATTATGACTTCATCTTGCGCCATCGTTGGAGGAGCCATGGTAGACATCTTGGGTCCTCTTCCAGCCCTGGAGCTCAGTCTAGGAACCGCCATGCCAAGTAAACAGCACTGCCTCTGACTGAAAGGAGATATTTCATCTAGAGGAGTAAATGGGAATTGCAGATCTTCCCCATCATCTACCAACGGTTAATGCATGGATGATGGATGAAGATATGAGATGTACTTCCATGGAGATTCCCCAGTTTCCACTATCAAAATATACTGTGATACTGGGATGTGGTGATATCCAGAAGTCTAATTGTATGGAATTCTTAAGGTCTGCTTTGATCTTCAATGTGATCTTTAAGGAAGTCTTTAGGGAAAACTTAAGAGTGAACACAAAGGAAATGCAAGAATAAAATAAAGAACCATGATGGGAGATGAAATGCCAGCAAAAGAAACTTAAATAAAAATACATTTGGCAGAATGAAGATGTGAATTCTACATTCACTTCAGCTATCCATTCTGGTCACAAACGTCATTGTAAAGTAATATAAAGCCCATTATGTTTTCCTGATGCCAACGCAACACAAATATGTTGCCAAAATAAACCTGCAGCTGATGGAAAGTCTCCACCGTTAACGCGGTACTGTGACAACATGCAAATACTATTTCTACATTGACATGCAGATCAAAACTACAGTGAAACGCTATTCGGCTTTATGGGATACGGAAGGAAGACAAGAGTCACAACACTGTAGTCTAAAGGACAGGAGCACAGTTAATGTATATGTGAATTTTTCTGTTAATTTAATCCTTTTTCATAAATAAATACAGACCCATTACTATAGTATTTTCTACCACATGGTCCAGAGCACCAAGGTGGACTGCATGAGGCATTCTGAACTGGACCACAGTTTGAGTGGTTATTGCACAATGCAATGGAAAGATTAATTAATTAGATAAATAATAATAGGTATATATTTTTAATTACACATGTAAATATTTTAATAACGTTTAAGTATTTATTATATTTCAGCACTTAGTTTTTAATGCACCATTTTGATATTAGTACCGGTAATATTTTAGTAAAATTGTGGTGGTGTTTTTCTTTTTAATTTATTTTTCTTACTTTCCCCCAGTGCTAAGGTCTAGGTACTTTTGTTTAAAACTGTATCCTGTATTCCAAACTGTTTGACCTCTTGCAGTTCCAAAAATGAGTTTATATGTGCATTTTAAATGAAGACTGACACAATTTCTGCTTTTGTATAATGAAGGATTTAAGATGGATGGTGTATCTCATTTTAAATGTGCATATACTGGATTAGATTTATATTGAATCTTTATGAGGGATGGGTCACTGGCACTTTCCTTTATCGTCACCAATGGGGACCGGTTAGGAGGGGGGTGTAAATGCAACTGGCCGAGTATTTATTGGTCTCTTTTTTTTTTTTTCTGTCTTTCTCTCATATGAAGGATTTCTGTATGTGACATGAAAAGTTATAGAATGTGTTATTTTTTATGAAGGTGAGATTTAAGCTTTCTTTAGTGATGAGCGATCCTTCCCAAACAACAAAGATGATAGACATTGAATGTTTGTCTCTTTAAAATGTGTTAAAAGGTATGATGGTTTCACAAGAAAGAAGGCTCATTTCAGTCACTATAGTGGGTGTATATTACCACTGTAACGATCCTTGATATGTGGATGGTGTATGGTCTCACTGGCTCCAGCTTCATTACATGCAAGTTGTTTGAAAGCATTGGTTCTCATAACATTGCCTGATATTGCTGGTGGCAGGCTCTGATTTCATGTGCTCCATCTGTTTGGTTAGAAATGTGAGTTGTGGTTCTGTGTTGTTTTCAGAGCCTACATGTGTAGTTGTATATATTTTGACAGGTGTTGCATTTCCAGAGCTATATTTTTGATGCACTTACCTTGTAGGAACACATGTATTGAATAGGCTGTTAGAAACATATTTGCTATTTGCGGAGCTACTATTAAATACATGCCAATTTATTTCTCCATTGATGTTTTGTTTATTAATGCGATTTTTCTCTTTAAAAGTAGTATTTTGGCCATCCACTTGATGGCGCCAGACACAAAGCTTTTTGGTGGACCTTTTCATTTTTATTTTAATATATAATATAAGAAATAGTGACAGATTGAAGTGATCAAATAAAAATAGTGTTACCTAATTA
>JAODUG010078690.1:0-12870 GCA_027564795.1 Aphredoderus sayanus
CTCTCTCTCTCTCTCTCTCTCTCTCTCTCTCTCTCTCTCTCTCTCTCTCTCTCTCTCTCTCTCTCTCCCCCCCCCCCTGGGAGTGAATAATTAAGCAAGGCATGATGCTCGCTTGACTCTGAAGCGCTGGCCTTATTTACCCAGGCTGGAGGAGCTCCCATACATCCCAACGTGGAGAAGAAGGGATGTTTTCATTTCCTGTAACTTTCAGCGACGCCCGGGACGCAGCAGAACACAGGTGCCTGAGCGTGGCGGGTGAAGAACGCGCTGCTTGTGGACAGCCGAGATTACCGCCGTCGACGGCTCATATTCTCTACCGGATGTCGTGTGCATGGCGGGGGTGGGGTATCAGAATGCGTTATCAGTTTTTTATTAGGGCTATGATTCTGACGTCTCCAGCAGCGTCCAGAAGTGACAGACAGACAGCGAGAGAACAGATGCATGCGTAGGATCTGAATTGGGCTTCAATTCCGGGGGTTCTGGCCTCGGCCCCGCAGTGTTTTTTTGCTTTTTCTTCTCCTGTTAAAAGACGTGTATTATCTCTCGTCGCTCTCAAGCCTATTATTTCCTCTCGCCATCTTGCGCATCCACTTTCCAACCTTACACCTCCCTTCTCCATTATCGCCCGCCCTAATGTGACTATCTCCTTTGAAATTATTTCTCTTTCAGGGTCGCCTGGCCCCCACCCACGCACCCACAACCCTCACTTAATGTTCCAACTCGTCTTGAGAAATATCCCCATTTGTTCCTTCCCACTAGTTCATTCATACAGCTTGGTTTGCTAGAATTCATTGTCTCTTTATTGCTCCTATTTGATGAGGTGGAGCTACACCCAATTCTAATTCATATTTCCCATTTACTTGCTGTAGAATCATTTTGATAGAATCAATAACCTAAATAATATCTGTAACTTTTACAGCGTGTATTGCTTTGACAACATCAACAGCTTGATCTTTTCTAACCGCTGTTGGATGATTTTGAGGCCTTAGATTGGTCAGAATAAGCTTCAGAGGCTGTGTGAAGGCTGAAACCAGACTAGGATGAATTGCATGCCCGTAACAGCCTCCGATCGTTAGCTTCTCATTACGAATGGGGAATTTATGCTAGGCACCACCGAAGGTTAAAAAGCTAAGGGAGTGTCCGACCGACATGACTACCAAGCGCTGAATCAATTCCATACGCATGTCTTAACCCTCATGATGTCCTCCGGGTAAAACTGACCCAAAGCGATATCTACTTGTGGCAGATAGAGGGCGCTAAACCTAATTCTACAGCTTACACAGACATATGATGTGCACTGCTGGCACAACAAGGTGTGAGTTTGAAATCTGAGGACAACAGGAGGGTTAAAAGGCACAAATAAATACACAAATACATAAATAAATAACAGTAACAAATGCTTTCGGCGGAAACGGAAACACTGTCCTTCAAATTTTTCCCATGTGGGCAAAAATGTAGCTATACTGTACTGTATGTTACATTATGGAATATTATCATCCATTATTCAGGCATCCATTAAAAGAGCACAGCTTAAAAGGTTAAAAGATGGAGGTAGTGATGCTGGAGAAAGATTGTCGATATTTGAACACGATCAAAACGAAAACATGTCTCCTTTTAATACCACAGGGTGCTCCCTCAGAAGCTCCATGCCCCCAAACAGTACAAGCATTGCCAAGGTCGGGGATAGTGTTGTGTGGTGCGGTCTGCACCACTTTGTACTGTAGAGCCAGGGCTGTGTATAAACAACCGATTATGGTTTCAGGACACACACATCACGGGAAAGCTAGCAGACCGCGAGGAGGTATTCCCCAAAATGGATAGGAAGTGTATTAGCTTACAATCGCTGACTCCGCCTTTAACAAAAAGGCATAGCGATTCAATGACTCTCATGCGGACAGCGCCGACCTGACTGGCAGACATGCCGCCACATGAAAGTCTGTCAAAATCCACTCCTTCACAATCTTTCACGCTCCATAACATTTAAAAACTTTTCCCTTTCCCCGGCACTGCAGGGCGCCGAGGCAGAACGGAAAGTCTCCAGTCGTCTCGTGAGAATTCATTTTGGTTTTTCCATCCAGCTTCTGTTGACTGAGATGAGTGCATGATGGGGCTTTTTCCTTCCTGCCCCCCCCAACCCCCACCATACACCACCCTGGTAGGCAAGGTCACCTGTCTCATTTGCATCTTATTGGAATTGATTCTGGGCTTTTTGGAGTTGTAGGCTATTTGTGTGAGCTCGCGTGTAAACCTCTGCTTTGACGTGGCCTGAATATTCACTGAGTGGTAGTGAACCTGAAGTCTGTGTGGATTACATGCGAGTTAACAAGCAACAGTCTATGACTTCTTCACATGAATAAACAATGGCCTAATGTATAAATGTCCAGTTGGTTGCTATTTATGCTGACTGGGATAGTACGTGGATTCAACCTCCATCACACAAGCGTAAAAGCACTTTTCTTAATACAATCTGGTGTGTAGATTTGGGATTTAAACAAAGTATTTTATCCATTCAATTGTCGTATTTTATGCATAATGAAAGTGTTTTATTTATTATATTTAATGTATTAAGTACTGCTACAGACCAATGGCCAGGATCACAGCACAACCGACAAATATATAAGATCAGTGGGATTTCTGTAATCAACCTGGTCTTGTTATCATTAACCTTCAGATTTAGTGAAACCATTTTCTCAAATCGGGTGAGTTTTTTCCCACAAAAAGCTGAAGAATTCCTGAAGAATTTAACGGTGTGACATCAATCGAATCGACTGTCAAACTATCTTTTGTTCCTGACTGATAGAAAGAGCCACTCAGCTGTGAGTGAAAAGGCTTCCAAGTTCCCTGCGTCAACATAGAGAAGAATGTCATGTTTTCTTTCTCCCCGCATAATGCAAGGGCCCATATGTAAAGGATAGATACTAACTTTCCAAAACAGCCAGCTGGAAAGCTGGTCTTATTTTCTTTATTTTTTAAGACAGACATTAATTTAAAGCACCTCATCTCATCTCATCCGTGCTAGCATCACCACCACGCGGTTGATGTCAGGGTTGCGAGCATTCCACACGCAATACAGTAAATACAGGTGTGTCACTTCCCACCAGCAACAAGGGTGGGTGGATGGTATAGATGGATGGATGGATTGATGGATTGATGGATTGATGGATTGATGGATTGATGGATTGATGGATGGATGGAAGGAAGGAAGGAAAGATGAATTGATGGAAGGAAGGATCAGTAAATTGGTCCAAAGTCTGTTTTCCAAAAAGAAGTTCTCAGCGAATGTTGGTACTCTTAATGACCGTATTCTTATCATATCATTCCACTTCCAAAATGTCATTCTGGACTCGTAGATTAACAGATGCACATTACAATCCAGAAATGATGTCACACTGGGGGCCAAATCTAACTGACAGTACAACAGACCACGCAACTGAAAAAACAAATCTAGATGTTTCAGGTAAGAGACCTTTAAATCATGAGGACAAACCATTTCAAAATAGTGTCCATTTCAAAAAAGCATCCTTTCAAAGCTGGCCTTTTTGTTTGACAAGGTCCTGCTTGTAAAGAGAGACAATATAAGTGCTATTAGCCACAAATACTGAGAAAAAAAAGAAAAAAAAGATAGTCAAGATAATTTCATTCATCAATTTCATTTTCCTCGTTATCATTTCAGAGTAAATTTAAATTAAAACGCCCATCTGAGCTGAAGGTTCCCAGCTGACAATGCTGCATTTGGCGTTGACATGCCTCTGATATCCCCTTCTTGGCATAGGAGCCTCCACCTCAGAAGAGTAATATTTCTGTTGAACTTCCCCCTTCTGCTTCCTGCATCTACTATCTGATGCTAAATCTGCCACAACATCTGTTTTGAGCCACGCCTGTGAAGTGAAGGTTCGCTAGGTAATACAGTAAAAACAAATAATTCAATAGAAAAACAATAACGTAAATATAGAGTCACCAGTCATTTACTTCCCAAAATGTTCTTAAAATAGCTGCCGCATTTCACAGTGGGGTTAAAGGGGAGGTTTGTCAATGTTTGATATTTCCTCCTATTTTCTATTTATGATAGTTGTTTTGGTTGGTAAATATAATCTCCTTGTTATTTCATTTTATTGAAATTCTAGATGCCTTAAATAGCTTGTTGTGACTATAATATTTACCAATCGTCAACTTCATGGGCGAGTAGGACAAATGAACAGGACATCAAAAACTCCAAATATCCATTTTAACTGCACCACGGTGAGTTTTAAACAATCACAGCAACAACAGCAGTCACCGTGGTGTCCACTTAATAACAGAGGACGGCATCACTCGTCAGCGAAAGCTCATTAAATTCGCATCTCACTTAATGAGCTTAATGCATGTTTAGTGAACACATTAGTGTCATTTAGGAGTCAAATTAATCATAAAATAATCATCGTAATCACCTTTCCTGACTTAACTGTCCACCGGTTCGATTACTTGACGGCCAAGCAGAAAATCCTAGATCAGATACATGTGTTTCCTACAGAATGTAGTCATGTGGGATGTGGGCGCTATATTGCAATAAAGTTGGCATCAGACTTTAGTGGATAAATCTAATATTTTTTTAAACAAAATTAGGATTTATTTATGAGAAAATAATTAATAATTAGTAATATAAAAAAGGCTCTAGCTAGCAATTTCTCAGAAAGATGTGAGAGTCTGATGGATGCGAACTGCACATGGTCAAATGGCCTGCCTTGTTGTTGTTGAGGTGGTTGTGTTGTTTCCATCTATCACCTCCGAACAAGCTTGGAGGAGGAACAAATACAACCGGCCTATAAACTGTTATAAACTATAAACTGGTGCAGTATATAGCCTATAACACAATAGGCTATAGTGGTGCAGTTAATAGCCTATAACACAATAGGCTATAGTGGTGCAGTATATAGCCTATAACACAATAGGCTATAGTGGTGCAGTATATAGGCTATAACACAATAGGATATAGTGGTGCAGTATATAGGCTATAACACAATAGGCTATAGTGGTGCAGTATATAGGCTATAACACAATAGGATATTAGTTAAAATCCTTTTGGAAAACAAAACACGTTGGTCTTACAAAACCTTCATACAAAGTCGTCATGGAATCACATGGGAAACACTGTGGAATGGCAGTTGGTGTTCTTAGGCCAACCTCTTGAACCAGAGGTTTCCTGTTGAGTTTGCGATTCTGGTGACACTTTGGATCCGTCGGTTCCTCTTTGTCTCTGTTGCAAATCATCTGTCATCTGTTCTCTGTCACTGTGCTGACATTTCTCAGTTTCACAGCATTTTAATTTTTTTTTTTTTTTATGTGGACCATCAGAACAATAGCAGTTGCCTCGGTAACGGCAAAATGGTAAACATCCCTATTTTAGCTCCAGCGGAGATTATTTTATTTTTGCCGGATGTCAAATTTGGGCCACATAATAACTGCTGTAGCAAAATATGCGAGTGTTTTCCTCAGCAGTAATGAATCAGAAACTTGAGCCGCTTTAATCCAACTATAATCCAATTTGCCCACCACATTTTGTCATTGTATTACTTTGTTTCATTTTACTACAGGGGACTATTACCAGTAACTGAGCTTTCTACACTCAACTAACTTTGCACAGAATATCAGTCATGCTTTGTGTCCCTTGAGGGCCCCCGTCCTCTGTCATAGATAGATTTGGTCTGACAGTAAACACCACTGCTCTAATCTTTGCAAGCTCCCACTCACATCTCAATGCTAACCGGCCATTCTGCCATCGGTTCAGCCATATGAAGGCGACGTCTGCTGCTTTGAAAATGGTTTTGTTATATTAATGATACCAGCGTTAAGGGAGAACCCCAAGCAGACCCAATTGCAAAATAATAAAATAAATGAACAACCGGGACAGACTAATGGGTGCTGCATGTTAATTACCACCTCGAAAAACGGAAGCCAGTGGTTTGTTTGCCTGCCAATTATTTGGTAATACTTTGAGGTGTGCAACGTACACACACACATGTTGCTCGGAATGCCTAATGAATTGAACGTCACGTTGGAGATCTACCCAGACAAAAAGGTGGGACACAAAAGAGTTGGGAATTCACTGCCGTCTTTGTTTGGGGATGCTGTGTGATTTAATTGGTTGTGATTACCCCATGTTCGACTCTGACAAAGCAAAGTACCTCGCACCTGTGTAAAAGGTTGTGCGTTTGGGAAAATCGAATTAAGCTTCGCGTGTTTGTGTATATATTTTTTTTGGGGCGGGGGGAGGCTTGAGTCACTTGCACACATTAGGCGCTAGAAGCATCTAGATATGGATCAAGATTTTCATGATGTAGCCATGGTAACAAGCAGGAGGAAACAGCGACCGAACTGAACCCGTCACACTCGCTTTCAAACAAATGGGATTACATAGCCCAGTTAAATACATTGACTTTCCAACCGCTACCAAAACAATGGAGTTGCATTTATTTCATATTTGTTCATATGTATTATTATAATATAGTGTCCAACACCCAATACTGTGTGTGTCTAGTCTGAGGGGACAGGGGCATGCAGTCAGATACTGTACTGTACATACGCATAGTGTCTTCAACAGGTTGACACCAATGTACACAGAAGAAAACTTCTGTATATGTTGGACTGTACACAGAGAAGGACAGTACATGGAAAAGGACTGTACACAGAGAAGGACAGTACACAGAGAAGGACAGTACACGGGGAAGGACAGTACACGGGGAAGGACAGTACACAGAGAAGGACAGTACACGGGGAAGGACAGTACACGGAGAAGGACAGTACACAGAGAAGGACAGTACACGGGGAATGACTGTACACAGAGAAGGACAGTACACAGAGAAGGACAGTACACGGAGAAGGACAGTACACAGAGAAGGACAGTACATGGAAAAGGACTGTACACAGAGAATGACAGTACACAGAGAAGGACAGTACACAGAGAAGGACAGTACACAGAGAATGACAGTACACAGAGAAGGACTGTACACAGAGAATGACAGTACACAGAGAAGGACAGTACACAGAGAAGGACAGTACACGGGGAATGACTGTACACAGAGAAGGACTGTACACAGAGAAGTACTGTACACAGGCAAACATTACCAGCAGGTATACCAGCGAGGGGAATTTCCATATTGAAAAAAAGAAAGAAAGAAAAGAATCAAATCAAATGCACATTCATTAATTCACTCACTCTCACACACACACACACACACACACACACACACACACACACACACACACACACACGCTCGCTGGGTGCGTGTGCCGGAAATGCCGGAGTGCAGATAATTATGATGCAAATATAATGTAGAACAACGTCTTTCTGAATGGCTGTCCGTTGGCTGACAACAACAAATGTGGTATGGAGATTCACGCGGGCGCTGTCTCACACGGATAGCCAGGGTAAATAAGCAGTTCACCAGGAAGGTAGGCCTCGACATGGCCCGGGAGCAGAACCTTTTCTCTTTCACTTCATTTAAGGAAAGCGTGTTGGTATTCCAATACAAAAACACCTCCTCTCCCTTCAATGGCACAGACTGCTGCCTCAGAACCCCCCACATTGGAAATGCATCAACAAGGCTTGGATAGTGTTCCCATGTACAGTGCCAGGGCTGCGTAGCAACACCGGATTATTGTTTCAGCACGCACACAGATCGGGCATCTAGCGGATGTTCGCTGAATTTGACAATAAAGTGTATTAGCTTACAATCGCTGACTCCACCTTTAATGTGGGAAAATATGTACCAATCAAGACGGGGTACTGTGCAGCACAGTATGTGCAGCCAATCGGAAGCTTGAGAACGCGCCCATCTGATTGGTTGTTGTCTATGAAGCAAACGCTTTGCTAACGCGATTGGTTAAGACCGATTAAGCCGCAGATTGAATCATACAATATAACAATACAATTAAGTCCCTGCTACAATCCTAATGTGTGTGTGTGTGTGTGTGTGTGTGATACAACTGTGTATGGGTAATCACCAACAAATAAATTCACAAGCGAGGGCGAGAGGTCCTCCCTTGCTAAACGCCAGACGCATTAATGTTGTTGAAGGAATATAATTCCAACAAGATGCTGATAAAGAGCTGCCCAGTTCAGGAGGCTGTCAGCTGAGATCAGGATATGGGCGCTGAATTTAATGTGTCCTAATGAGTCAGAATTATAGCTCATCAGCACCACCGCGGCTTTTAAGGCACAGCCCTGGGAGCCAAATGATCTTTACTCCCAGGGAATCTTAATAACCTGCACTCGACTCACATTGTTAGGAACCCATAGGCATTTTAGCAGTGTGGGCAAGAACAGACACTTGAAGTTTACTGGGTATATGTACAGTACTGCAGGTATATGCATGTATGTGTGTGTGCGTAAGCTCTTGTGTTTAATGTTTTAACTGCAGGTATATGCATGTGTGCGTATGTGTTTGTGTGTGTGCATAAGCTGTGTTTAATGTTCTAAACACCTTCGAGGACCCTGCTGTAAAATATGCTCTCTTATTATTCAAAGTAAATAAGTGAAATTCCTTTTTGCCACCGCAATAATATTTGCTGAACATCTACAAAAAAACAACAATAGTCCCTTGTGCTTTATCCCCCTAAAACACATTTATTCATAAAATGATGATAATACTACTGTGAAGACAGGGAGCAGGAAACCAATTATTTATCCCATTGCGGAAAATGACCCTGAACGGTCAGACAAGAAAACAGATGAGGTCAATCGCCCTCTCTTCTTCTGCTAAATGGGCCAAAAGGAAGAAAGGAAGAAAGAGGGAAAGGATGGAAGGACAGAAGAAATGAAAGAAAGAAAGAAAGAAAGAAAGAAAGAAAGAAAGAAAGAAAGAAAGAAAGAAAGAAAGAAAGAATGAAAGGGTATAAGGAAGGAAACAAGGAAACAAGGAAAGAAAGAAGAGTGTTTCCACAAGTCAGCAAGTCCCTAGTCCTCTGCCCGGTGCCATAGAGGCCCATGCTCTCACCATCCACGGCTCACTAATGAGCCAAACTCCCACAATCCCCCAATGATCCCCCTAAAAATACCCTAGCCAGCACTCTTTCACTTATTTATTTTTTTCCACGTTTTTCCCCCCAGTCCTCAGGATGGCTATATTTCACCGCAACTCTTTTTAAGCCCAATAAAAAATAAAATAAAACAAGAAGGAACTCAAATAAACTTCGTATTTTATTTTAGTAAATGTTTTAATTTTTTGGGGAGTTTGTCGGTTCTTCTCAGTTCTCCGGCAGTTGTCAGTTGAACATTCTGCATACTGCATTATAAAGTCAAAATGACTTCAGTAAGAGGGAGGAACTTTCCTCAGCACTCAATATGCAGCACATTAGTGACAACAAGTGGCCCTCTAGTGGTGTGCAGTTAAACCGATCTGACATTAAACTGACACTTTGCGATAACCAATCAGAGATGGCTCTCCTTGTTATTCACCCATGTGAAGAAAAAAAAAAATGGCGGGCCGAAATAACCCAGCAGTTCCTCTCATTCACCATTGTCTCATGTAATATGGTGTCAATCAGTTCTCTACATCTGTCGGGGAGGTGATGGAAGCGTAGCCGAACATGCCTGCTGGCATGTGCATCTTCTAAATGTCAAGCCGGTTCAGATTGCAGGAGCTGGGTGGATCGACTCATTAGATATAATGGACACATTTTTCACAAAGTGAGTGATGGTGAGCATTCAAGACCTCGACATGAAACTATGATCAATCTCTCTGACTGCCGGTTTTGCCTGCATTTTAGTTATTTTATCCCAACCCCCACTCATTTCCCTGACTGCTAGATTTCCCTGCCACTGGTCTGTTGGCTACATGTTAGAGTTTGTTGGCTACAGATTGTCTGTGTAAACTAGGATATACGAAACCTGTACATTATAGCAAAATGATGTGTAATCTGCCAATTACTTGGGTTGAATCACACTAGCAGCAAATATAAATGTTCCAATCATGGGGACCCCAAAAATCTTAGACTGTATATGCCATCTGAAATAATCTGAATATTAAACTTTTGCATTAAATCTGGATGTCATATTTAGGCCTGCGCAGTGAATTGGCAACTGGAAGGTGTTTGGAGCTGAAATGGTCATAGTCATGATATGTGAGGTACTGTATCCTACTGTCAAAACTTTACTATATGGCATTAAACAGCTTTATATTCCGTAAACTATACTGTATAGCTTGCCTGTCCTAATCACACTGTACATTCACCACACAGTACATCAGACAAACTGAACAGTTCATGAATTCATCGGTGAGGTCAGCTGATAAATAAATGCTACAAAGGAAATGTAAATGAATAAAGTGTGCATTGTATTTAGTACATTAGAATAAAAGCGAACTGTCTACCGCCTATGAGGACTAAAATTCATGAAGGTTGTTTTTGCTTGCCACTCTATATACTGTATCTGATGCCAGCAGGAACGAAACGTCTTGCTCAAGGACAGGCTGGCACCAAAGTTTTCGTACTCACTGCATTATTCCGCTGCCTCCTTCTTTCTGTAATGAATTAAAGTGACAGATGAAAGCAAATCGCGCAGCCAGTCCAAGGGAGAGAGAAAGAAATCAATTTACTTTGATTCTCTAGCATAGAGCGTGTTGTTATTTCCCGAATGTTTAGTTTAACTCCCGTCACTCCTATTCTATGCAGAGCTACAGCCGCTACATGGTGTGTCTAATAATACCCGGGGCCTAAAAATACACAGGTAAATCTCTCCCCAGTAACCATAGGGACCCTCGATTTCAACGTCCACCGAGGAAAGCAAGCTGACTAATGAAGCCGGGAAGCTTAGAGCAATTAGACACATCAAAGCAACGAATCTGAAAATTAATTAGACTCTCTCTGTCTCTCTCTCTCTCTCTCTCTCTCTCTCTCTCTCATGGAGCATCCGTTTGTGCTGCAGCTAATTAGCATGGCGCCGTCAAAACATGCAGGTGCCGATGTTGTGTGGCTAAGACACACACACATAGCCACACTGTCGAAGGTGCACAGCTGATGAGCTCCGGATGAAAAAATAATAATCAAAACTGGAGAGAAACATATTAGATGAAATAACACCTCCAAAGGGTGAGTCTCAAGGTGCTGCATGGGGAGGGTTTTTTTCCCCGTTGCAGATCACCGCGGCTAGATGATGTCCTGCCCTTCCTGTGGTATTCACCGTGGCTGAACCTTCAAGTAGAAAATGAGTTTCCCGGAGTCAAACGTGGATTAGTTATTAACCATTGTGATGTCCTCCGGGTCAAAAGGACCAAAATCACTAGCTCTTTGTGGCAGATAGAGGGCGCTAAACCTAATTCTACAGCTTGCCAGAAGTGCCAGAAGTCACAACAAGGTGTGAGTTTGAAACCCGAGGACAACAGCAGGGTTTAAAGGCACAAAAAAACAACACAGATACATAAAGAAATAATTAATAAAGAAATAAATACACACAGCAATGGCAATAAAAATAACCAGACAATCATAAACAATCAGATGGAGCCCTCTGGTGGTTCAAGACTGTATTTGTATGGTTAACAAGCCAAGGCAACAATGTACAATTTAGCAGTGGTAATGCTCCAGCTTGTTCAGCTAAGGTATCAAACATTCCCTCGAAGCTCGAGCGAGTCACATCAAAGGGGGGTTGGGGGGTGAAGGGGAGGGGTCTTGTTAACGCCTAATGTCAAAAAAAATCAAAATCGCAGACGTCCGGTGAACCAAGCGTCCGTCTCTCCAGAACTTCATTACGGAGTCCAATCCGCCCTTGGATGTGTGAAGTGACATCAAAGCCCGGCCAATCACATGCTCGTTCAAGCTAACGAAGTACCCCTTCAAACATCACTGCTCATTATTAACAACACCTGATTTTAAATGTGAGGTGTATTATGCAAATTTCATACGATCATCGTGTGATGATCCCCCCCCCTCAACTCCTCATGCTAATTTAACGGAATAAAATCTACAAAATATCCGGTGAAACCCCACTAAGGGTGAGACGTGTTGAATCTTCAGCCTCCCCTAATTGTCCTGGTTTCATAACGCAAAAAAATAAAAAGTTAAAAAAAAATCTATAGACTACATAACTTCTCATTGGATATGACAGTAACCAGGGATTCTTAACCTGCTTCCTCACAGAAATGTATTAATCATTTTTGCCTCAGCCACTGGGCGTGCAAATTAACGTATCTGAGAATGTTCTCCCCTTAGGCTGTTCTTTGATTAATGAGACCCGGTTCACACTACAATACGCGCTGCTCATCTTCAACGTTAAAACAGACTCCCCCCACCACCCAAAAAAAAAAAAAAAAAAAAAAGTTAGCAAACATCTCTTGTCCGTCAACCAAGCTGATTATGGGAAGCGCAATGCCTCGGTGAGCTACAATCATTTGTGTGTAGCGTTGGCAAGGTCACAATACGCATGCTGGGCTAATGCCTTTGAGATGCTAATTGATAGCAACATGGTAACGGACGGGAGCTGTGGGGGAAAGGGGGGAGAAAACAAAGTTATGCATAACTAAATGTGTACAAGTCAACTCAGTGGAGGCCTGCAGGAAAACAAAGTTGCACTCCAGGTGGGGATAACACACACAGCCCAGCTGTAGACGTAAAGCCTGTATTGCTGTTTCCCTGCAGTTTTCCCTCGCTCTAATCTGTCTCGCTCAGCCCTGTGTGCTATTAAAGGCCAGACAAAAGGCAGGCCGGAGCTAAGCACCCTGTGGGGAGATCTTATTTACAGTGGAACTGCCACTTTGACTGCCTGCCACCTCTGCCTTGCTCCTGTGCTTCCTGGTTTTATCCTCCTCCTCCTCACACTACCATCTCTCTCTCTCTCTCTCTCTCTCTCTCTCTCTCTCTCTCTCTCTCTCTCACTGTATCTCTCTCTCTCTCTCTCTCTCT
>JAODUG010078701.1:0-12870 GCA_027564795.1 Aphredoderus sayanus
AGTTTTGTTCATACAACTGCACTTTTACAATAAAAATGCGCAATACACTACTTTTGAATTCATTATTGAATTTTGCGTGTAACAATGCGATTAATCACGCTAAATATTTTTACGTTTTGCCCAGCTCTAATATTTATGTATACTGTCAACTGTCAACTACATTTATATCCCTTGTGATGTCCTTATCATAATTGTCCTGAACCACCAGAGGGCGCCACCTAATTGTGTATGATTTTATGATTTTCTTCTTTTTTTTATTGTCATTGCTGTGTGGATTTATTTATTATATAGATTACTGTAAATGAAACAAATAATGCATTTTGGAACAGATTACACACTGTCATTGAACAGAATAGTATTTTTCTTGTTGTCCTTACTGTTGCAGTAAGTTAGAATTATTAAAATAAAATTGTCAAATATTCTTTATTGATAATGGAACGCAATACACTTCCATAGGTAACGTATGGACATGTCATTTTAACAGACTTATTTTACAACATGAACTGAATATGAAATGATACACAGTTTTGCATTTTTGCAACTTCGTCCAGACAGGAGAGGTGATAATGTCATGACATGGTTGTCAGTCTGCTAAAATGCCACAGATAACCTTCCAAATGACAGCTCTCTATTCTGGGAAGAATGTGGAATGGGGCATCTTTTTTACCACTAATGGGCTTAAAAGTGATACCAAACTGAAGACTTAGTTTGAGACTAAACTCCATTTGTGGTTGCTTTAAAGCCCATATGAACACATTTGTTTGAATTTGTTTTGTGCAGCACAATACGTTGGTAAAAAAAAGTAGGTAATTGACAGAAGTGAATGTAAACTATGCTTTATTTGTGATGTACATTACATATTTAATAGCCAAATCCTGCAGTGCAGATATTTGATTGGTAATTTCATTATCTGGTCTGTATATCCATTGGGGATTGTTTTCCATAACAGGGATGCAGGGGCGCAGTAGGGGGACACATCAAGAACAACAATATCCTTACACAACAGGGTTGTTTTATTTTAGGATCATGTTCCTATAGCTTTCATTATATTTGGCTTGGTTTAGACATTTGTTTAGTGTGCCAGGATTTCTCTCGCCTCAATCTGAATCTCATACTAGTAAGCGCACAATAGGAAAGCCCAAACAAAAAAGAGAATAATAACAGAGGTAAAGATAGTTACCGCTTATTAGCTTATTACCTCAATCTTTGACACCTCAAAGGACACTCTGGCGACACATGCTAGGGTCCATTGGGTTTTAGTGCATCTTGTAAGAGCGTCTGCTCTCACGCGGGAGAGCTGGTTACACCTAGTTTAATAAAAATTCATGCATTACTTTTTTTGTGTTAATACAAACACAAATTACGCAAATAACTCATCAATAATAGTTGTATGACTATTGTAATATATCTTTTATACAACATTACTGGCTGAAATCAGCCTTGTTGACTACAATCGTCAAATAAGATGGTATTCACCGATGTGTCACATCAATTTTGCGGTGGCTAAACGCTAAACTGGAAAAGATGCAATAGGTGGTATTATATACTGTACCATCCATAACTGCCACTGGTTGGCCATGGTCACTGGTTTGTTTTCAAATATAAGAAACAAAATGTTGGCCATATGGGAGTATTTCATTAAAATCAATATCGGCATCAGCATTGTTTTTTTAAATATCGGTATTGGCTCAGAATGTCGCAATTGGTGCATCCCTACTGTATACCATAGTGTAGAAAACACACTACGTTACACACCGTGATTCATAATAAAATAAATTGTGGTAGACGCCATTTTCAAACAGAAGGTTTTACATTATACAGCCATATTCTTTTATCAGTAAAGCAGTCCTCTCTCTTTTATGCCCTTGTCCACAGGTCAAATCATTCAACAGCACAGACAAGCACATTTTTATTACTGATGACAGATGCCTTGAAAGTGTATGCCACTGTGTGTGTGCACATACACACTCAGAGGAACCTCCTGCAGTACCTGTATCTATGTGTGTTTCTGTGGCTACATGTTTAAAACTGTGCGTGTACGCCTAGTTCTAGCGCTGTGCAAAATTAATCAATGAAAATTGGAAGAAATAATACAATTCAATAAAATAACACTATAAAACACTGTAATACAGAAGGGTTTCCCCTACTATGCAGCTATTAGTAGCTGCAGTTTAGTACTCTGCTAACCAGAGGCCCGTGAACAATGCCTCGCAAAGCAATTCTTATAGATAGAAATGGATTATCTTCTCTTTACAAAAAATACATAACCAGTGTTAAGCTATCAACTGATACAATATAAAGAGCACATAATAAAGTTCACATCCTATTTGTTTGCTCTTAGGTGACTTGAGGTGCTTTGTCTTCAGTACTGACTATTAGTTTCTCTGCATTTCACACAGTATAGCTACTTAAAAGCAATGTAGGGCATTGCCTGGGGACCAATCCAGTTTTAATGACAGCGGCTTTGTAAAGGGCAGTGGCAGACTAAAGAACATGCATGTCTGACCACATGGAGACCACATGCAGTCAGGCTTCAAACCTGATACCTTCTTGCTGTGGTACTAAGCCACAATACCATCTGTAAATCTGAGAAAGCAAACTAAAAAATTAGGCCAATCAAAAACAGGCTATGATCAGGCAAGATCTGTGCACCTGCAATGAGAATTTGAGAAGGCATAACTATTGTTTGGTGTTTATAGGAGAAAAAAGAATGCTACATATTTCACTGTCAGAGGTGCTCAGATGTTTTGAACCAATTATACCTTCGTAGAGATGCAATGCCTGCAACACATACAGTAGGTACATTTACAAAATAGCAACAGGTAATCAGGTTCAAATAATAAAGCTGTTAAACGCAACAAAGAATCAAGAGAAGGGTATAGCTAGAGACTGTAGATATATATCCTAGTCATGATAAGCACCTAGAGTAGGTACGGACACAAATACTACATAATTAAGATTGTCTGAAGGTAGGGAGGAAGTTGAATGTAACATACCAGGACACATGCACTGTTTTTAATAGTCACTTTTCATGGTGACATAGCTCCAGTTTCCATGGATACCACGGTATTAGCTTGAAGAGATACTTTTGAAAGCAAAGCAAGGGCTATTGTTTATACATAGATATTTTTGTGAGAGTAAAATAGAACACATTTAGAACACAGTAGAAAACATTTACTTCACTCTTACACCATAATCTCGTACCACACACACAAAATATATCTGCATATTTTATATAATCACAAAAGCAAACCTGTTATCTGAAATGGAAGCATGTACACATAGACATCACAAGTATTTTAGAGTAAACATGAAAGCATTCTGGAGATTCAGCTTTAATAGCCATACTGTAGCCCTAACCTCTGTTGACAGTGATCCTGCGTTGTTAAATAAAACAAATCAAACCTTAAAAAGATGCTCTACTGTACATGATAGTTTCAATATTGATATAGCAGCATACAACTATTTTCTATGTAAAGATACAGTGGAGTAATTCTAACAGGAGTAGAAAATGACATGGATTGTAACATTTATGACATTTGGCGCTTTTATCTAAAGCAACTTACGTGTAGTACATTTGTCAATAGTTGGACAGTAATACTAGCTCCTCTGTACTTTGTTTACCACTCTGATGCTGGCACTCCATCTTTCTGCCATCTAGTGGCAGAAAGTCATATAAAACCACTTTTACTAAACAAGACACTCATTCAAAGTCCTTCATTTTGAAGCAGACAGCCTTTTACAATAAACAGCTCGCCTGCATCATAATACTTCTCTATCGATTACAAGTGAGTACAGACCCATGGGCAGGCACCAACAAAGCATAGATACATAATGATGATGGATGAGGGGGATTAAAACACAAAGGCTTTGTTGATGGAAAAGTCCATTTCATACACATGCTTGCAAAGTTATCGAATATTAATTTAGATGCCATTGTCTTACTGATCTGTCCCACTCTCCCTATCTGTTTCTTAGACCAATCCTCTAAACACTCTCTTGACTAGCTCTCGTTTGCAGGTGTGCACGCGCACACACACACACACACACACACACACACACACACACACACACACACACACATCTCCTTACCATCTAGGCAGTGACCTGCCTGGGGCTACTGAGTTTGGAAAGTGACATTTAAAAATATTTATATATAATAATTATTCATGGTTATGCCAAACAGCAGCCCGAGCTGTAGGAAAAAAAAAAAAGAAGAGAAAAGGCACTCACCTACCTGCGCACGTGCGTGCGTACACACACACACAGTGGCATGTGGTTTCCTTATGTTATTCATATGATATTCAGCACGGGGAGCTGCGAGCTCAGTGTCCATGTTGGTGAATAAATCAGGGAGGGTTTCTGTTGTCTGAATGAATCATGATGTGCCGCTTCATGCCTTCCACTGGCCAAAAGCCACACAGGGTTCATTTTTATATTTATCCTCATTTTCTATTTGATTACTTTCTACCTTTTTGCCATGGTTTGAGTTTAGTTTCCCTATGCAATTCAAGCATTACATTGTACGTAAACAGGGGAAAACTGTCACTTGCCTCATTTAGAACTAATCCACGGTTTACCTACGTTATAATGCAACAGGAGTCCATCTGAGCAAATCAAAACTGTCATTTCATAATTTAGTAAGCAGTGACAAAAACGTATAATAATTGCTGCAGGGAATATATTTTCTGGTGTGATACTAGTGGGCAGTCAAAACAATAAAATTTAATGAGTGTTTATTTATTTTTTTAATTTAACAGAAAGGCCTAGAGAGAAAATCACGCCAGATTGCTTTTCACAAAGCATTTCCATATAAATTCCAAAATGGCATGCCTGACATTATGTTGAAATAAAGGCACACAGGGGATTATACTGGATTGCTTTGGGGGGTATCCTACATTACTTTTGATAATATATATCAAATATTCCAAACCAATCAATCACCAGCACATCTGTCTAGAGGACAAACAGGTACAGTAGTAATATATTTAATCATGCACATTACAACCATAAAAGTTAAACGTACAGTAAAACATATATTGTAAGTGTGACTGGCAACCTGGGGTCTTGTCTTCCGGTAAATAAAGCATGGTAACAATTCTATTTGGTGCTAAATTGCTTGTTTCTGTTCAGAACAGAACAAGAGAATGTGTCACACATACCACAGCAAAGAAGCAGAGCAAACAGCATAGCTATAAAAACACATGTTCTTCACCATAACCCAGCTATTTCATATGTACAGTATCTGCCCTTTCTAGTAGCCTTGTATTTACCTGGCAGTATAAAAGAAAAAGGAACAAGAAAAGGTTCTGGTTATAAGAAAGTATTTGCACTTTGGCACTTATGACAATTTGTGTGATCAACTGTCTGAACTCGGAAGGTTTCTACCCTGCAGTCTGCACAGCATTTTCCTTTGCAATACAATGAAAAGGGGAAGAAGAAATATTTGAAAAGGCAGCATTTGTATAGTTCACAGTAAACACACGAGAGTATTTATGATGCTGATGGATCAGGGAAAGTTAGTTTAGCTAAGGAACTCAAAATCTTAACAGCAATATGCAACAATTTGTCTATTAGCTGGGCCCCAGATCAACCACAAACAAATAGGATGCAAAGTGACAGACACTTATTCACAGACAGAGAGATGGAAGCAGACAGAGGGTGCCCACTGTACTAATGACGTGCAAGCACTGTGAGGTGGCCTCCATGAAAGAACCCATTACTAATGCAGAGACTATCGCATGGCTGTGCTGACGCACCATGGTCCTCTCGCCAGGGGAGACCAAGGCGTGCAGGTCGACAGATAACGAGCAGAGCCACACAACGCAGAAGAGACACACAACTGGAAATGAAACAAAAGGAAAGAATTATGGAGAAAAGGGAAATTGCTGTGTTGCAAGAGGAAAGAAGAAAAAAAATCAGCCTGCTGGTTGGATGGATGATGGATGGAGATATGTCGTGCACAAAACAGGACACACAAAGATAATGACTAATTAGTCAACTCCTCACCACTGGTGCGCCCTTAAAGCACAAATCCTAATTTTCATGGCAGGCTTTGGGACAGGGTTCTTAGCGAATAATACTGGCTCCTCCAAACTGACAGGGATTGATGGTGCCTTTTCCCCGCAAGGTGTGCTCAACTCGACTTTTTGGTTTTACATCAGGTAAAAGTTGTGGATAGTACCTGATACCTTTTTCATATCGCCTCTGCTAAGATGTGAAAAGGTGGCGTGAACACTAAACTACTGACTGGTCAGAGAGATGGGTTACTGAGTCATTATGCAACATTTAATGTTAACCTTTTATTAAATGGCAACACACAAAACCACGCATGGTCAAATTAGGAAGTACAGACTTTGTTTGGTTAACCACTAATTGATCCATCTGGATGGGAAGAGTCATGTTAATAAGGTCTACTGAGACCTTTGGCCACACAGGGCTATCAAAGGACATTCCAGTGTAGAGAAATGTTGTTATATATATATATATATAAGATCTATAATAACAAAACACAGTGGCATCGCTCTGACAATTAGTTACATTGAAAGGGTGTATCAGCATTGGAAATCAAAGTGCCTGGAAACAAAGGTGAGCAGAGTGGAGTCGGTACCATGCGGTGGGTACGCCATTAGCGCATTCCTCAAGTGCACTAGACTGGGACATGTATGAACCCTTGGTGCTGTACAGTACAGTGTGTAATAACACTTGCATTTGAATGTGAGGACAACTGTCTTCAGTGCTGGTGTAAAAGGTCACACTAAAGTCCAAATTAATTCATGTCTTGATGAGGGCTCATTATTCTTACATGTATTTTGTTACTTTACATGTACAGTATGTTATTAAATTTAAAAAAAATCAAAGAATGATAGTAACGTAATGTACTCAGATATCTCGTATTTAGCCACACGGCGGCGCCATCTGGTTGTGTATGATTTCTGTGTTTTTCCATTGGCATTGCTGAGTGTATTTATGTATTCATTAATTATTTCTTGATGTACTTGTGTTGTTTTTTGTGCCTTTTACCCTTCCTGTTGTCCTCGGGTTTCAAACTCACACCTTGTTGTGCCAGCAGTGCACATCATATGTCTGTGTAAGCTGTAGAATTAGTTTTTGCGCCCTCTATCTGCCACAAAGAGCTAGTGATTTGGGTCATTCTGACCCAGAGGACATTATGAGGGTTAAATATTTTAGTTATTGTTTGGAAAAATAATATTACATATTTGAAAAAACAAAAATCTAAAACAATTTTCACCAGGGAGGGCGGCGCCCTAGCGCCCTCTATTGGCCGGCCACCACTGGTGTGAACAATGCAACTTCTGAAATATGACTGCTGGGTCATGTTAGGAATTAGAAGATGCAAATGTACTCTGTGTGTGTGTATGTGTGTGTGTGTGTGTGCGTACATACACATAATTGTTCCTCTGGATGAATGGGGTTTCTTTTCACATGGCTGTGGAACAAAATTCTAGCTACTGCTGGATATCCTGTTGATATCAACACAGGCCCATTCATTGTGTGTGTGTGTGTGTGTCACCACATAACAGCTCTTGTGCAGTTCTACTTGTATGGCTATGGTACAGATTCCCTTTGTGTAGCATACAGTGTCTGATTCAGATATAGAGTTATATATTTACAGTATGGCCTTTTACAGCATCATAGAAAAGAGTGTAAAAAGGTGTCTTTTGAACATTGTGTTCAAAGCTTGTGACTGGCATACAGTATAGCGGCATTGTAACAGTAGAAAACAGTCAATTTGGCAGACTCGTTTATGATGAGGGATAATTGGCAAACAGGCACTTGTTGTTTTCTGCATTGTGGTTTCTTTTGCAATTGATTTACATTGTTTGATTTGTTTGATTTTCATTTACATACTCAGTTGTCAATAACATAGTTATTGATAACTGAGTGTGCTGTGCAACAGAAGACTAACTAGTATTGTCCAGAAACCAGGTATTGCTGGGTTGGTAACTTGGTAGTGGTACAGTATCACACATAAGTGGGGTTAGTTACTAAATGAATAATATGATTGGATGAAGGATTTCATGTTTTAAACCTAACATGATGTAACCTCCTTTAACGTCTCTCATTTAAACTATTCCATATGCTCATTAAAATAAACATTTGTGAAAGTTTCTGTGGGCAATGTTTGTATTGAAAAACTAGACCTACTGCTCTTGGAAGTTTAGGTCCATTGCCAGATCAAGGCAAACAATTTACTACTTGGATCATTTCATGCTTTTTAAATAAGTAAAATATTAATATTTCATATTTAACTTTTTATCAGATTTAACATTTTACCATTAGTTACATTGACCATGTGCTTACATGTGTAAGAACAAGGGAAAATTGCATAATAGAGGCCCTTTCAATTATTAATGTTAAGTATGTGCGCACACCTTTATCTTCTCTTTCTCAGAAGTAATTGTATGACAATTGACTGTACATTTCACATTGTACAGGTTCAAGGGTGTGTGTGTGTGTGTGTTCTGTAATTGTGTGGTGTTGCAAGCTCAGGAGGAATCAAAGGGGAGTGGAATGGTGGGAATTCAGTTGTTCAAGTGAGGGAGAAGAGCGATGAGAGGACGAGGAGTTGTGACAATTATTTTTAGCATACGCACACACTTGACATCAATGACAGCATTCCATGTGTTCGGTCTGAGACCTCAGTGATGCATTGTTTCATAGATTGTGTAATTTGATAAAGCGTTTTCAATATATTTAACAGCCTTTCCCCTCATGCCTCATGCTCTATTGGCAGAGGAGGCATACCATATCATTCTGGCGAAAGTTTGTTGATATTTGGAACATTGGAAACACATTGTGAAGGCTGTATTGTTGTTGTGTGCAGTCTGCACCAGTTTGTTTCTGTTTCCATTTATGGAGCCAGTGCTGTGTGGTACTGTATTTTTTTTCAGTACGCACAGAGAACGGTAAGATAGCGGACTAGATATTTGGTGAATTTGACAAAAAGTGTACAATTGTACATTATTATTTATAATAATAATAATAATATAATAAAAATAATAATGTTTAAAGCTCTGGAAAAACTACAACTTTGATTTATAATCTATTTTGAGTTCTGGAATGCTCTTTAAATCATATCCAAAGTAATAATATATCTTAGCAGGGTTGGGTAATGTAAACCATTACAGTTACGAATTACCTGACTAAAATTATAATCATTAACAAACATTTGGATTACTCAGTAAAGTCAGTAAAGTAATTGGATTCCTTTCCATTACTTTTGGATGCACTGTGTTTGCAGGCAATATCTTTTTCTTTTTGGGACAGTGTATGTTGCTCAGGCAGGAGGACGGTTGATTTGTGCACATTTTCTCTGCAACCCTTCTAAATGTAAGTAATATCTAATAGAAATAAGTACCGGTAGGCTAACCCTAGCAATAATCATTGTATCATCGTTTTCATGAGCACATATACAAAATGGTTGTGCTGTTAACATACAGTAAGGGACAATACAGATTTATACAGATACACACACTCCCAACCTGGATCTCCTGACCTGATCTACTTCATGGTTTAATTATTAAACGATGAAGTAGTCTGACTCACTGTTTTCAGCTTTAATGCACTGGTTTATTATTGGTCATCTGTCTGTGTTTAACCATTCAATGTGAGTTTAAACCTGTTAGCAACTTGGAGGGCGTACAACCTGCCAATGTGGTTTTGATTTAAAACGACTTACTGTATCACCTTGCCCTTGTATGTGTAAGAGTGGACTCTACTGCAGTCTGTGCCTATTTGACCATGCAGCAGTATTTGTCCCTTTTTGTAGCACTTATAGTGGATGGCCATGGGCTAGTCACTACTAGACTGTGAGAGTGAGATAATAAGGCTACAAATATTTATTTAGTTGTCCAATTTCCAACTGTTGATAAGCATGAGTGGCCACATATTGGCCATGCTGTTTGCACTTTCTATCTTTGCACTCTAAGGAAAACATTGAATAGGCTAACGTGGAGAATGGATGGTACTACAATGGAGTCAATTAAGAAAAGAGTGATTAGGAGACATACAATTTAAGAACTTCTTAAAAGTTCGCTTAAATACTTCCTGAGGCATCTGTGGAAAATATGATGTCGTAAGTCTTGGCCCATGTATGTTATGGTATTAAATATCAGTCATACGAAATAAACGGTTTCAATCTCTGTCACACTGCTACAGTGACACTAATTCTAAAGTAATGAAACCGCAGGCTATTTCTCCTTTGGGAACACAAATACACAAATACAAGCAGTGAAAACTCCTTCCCAATAGGAGAACAAGAATAGAGACAGGGGAGTTGCAGGCTACTACCAAACATGACAGCTTCACTCTACTGCCTGACGGCTCCGCCATGGAAAAGTCAGACCTCTCCCACACGCTGTGTGTGTGTGTGTGTGTGTGTGTGTGTGTGTGTGTGTGTGTGTGTAGGATACTGTAAATGTGTCCTTGTGATTCTAATGTCCACTGTTACTAAATATGTCTTTTATCCTTTCCTGTCAAAGCACACAGACCTCTAACCATGATGGCAGGAAATAATAGCCTTATCTCATGTCTGGACTATTTTGTGTACAGTATTACAGTGTTTCTGGAAGCAAAATATTTCATGTGTATTCATGTGATTTAAATTATCAGATTTGTTGTGTACTATTTGACTAGATGGAAGCTCTTGGAGACGGTTTGTGTTTGTGACAAGCTGGATAGTCTCAGCCTCTTCTGTTTATTAGCACTACTTCACATAAGCAACTGGTGCTGAATATCTGATACATGGATTCCTGTAAGCATGCCATCACTATCAGGAAGTGGGGTAGTAGATTAGCTGTTAGCGTTGTCACTAAGTAGACTCTACAATTCCAGCACAATGCTAGAGTAGTGCTTTTATTTAGCCTACCTGTTTCAGTCGTTTCATTTATTTAACCCTCCCGCTGTCCTATGGGTCAAAATGACCAGGTGCACTCGGCAGTAGCCAGCCACAACACGGACGTATGACATTCCGCGGTTGGCTCCCTCTGCTGGTAGTCTGCTGAAATGTTTTAGGACAGCGGGAGGGTTAAGTAACCATAGCCTACTTGTTACACTTATATTCAGCCCTGAAAACCAGACAAGTCCTTCCAGACTAGTCGTTTAGTGTTGTTTTAGTTCCAAATTAATTCCTTAATTTCCAATTTGATCATTGAGTAAGTAGTTGATTGTTGATGGTTATTTGTTGTAGTGTTGATCAAAATACCTCTCGTCAAGTAGGTGGGATCTTAATGCAGCTAGCAAGCATTATGTCCCAGACGATATGCAAGTAAAGGCTGGCTCTGCCAAACTCTATGGCAAGACTACTAGTTTGGTAACGGGAAGCTCTTGGACACTGATGGTGTAGATGACTAGCTGGCTAATGGGAAGCTATTTATGCAATAAGGTCAGAATGGGGTCTTAGCTTAGCTTTATCCAAAACATGCCTGGCCTACCTGTAAGCAGAGCAAAATTGTCCTTAAATGTTGGGCAAGTGATTATTCTTCACATTTTCTTTGTGAATTTCTGTGAATATCTCCTCATGTTCTGTTAGCTGTCCATTCTGTGCACTCTAAATGAATATGGCCCTGTAAATGGGAACACACAGTGCGGCCTGCTCCACAAAACACTATTCCAGCCATGACAATGTGTGTTCAATGTGGGGAATGGAGCTTCTGAAGGGAGAGGTGTTGTTTTGATGTCGAGTTCAGATGTCAACAGTGCATCTCCAGCATTTAATACCTGCAATTGTACTACTTCACTTTGGTGTGTAAGTGTAATACAATATAAAACAATGTGTTAGCGTGTATGTCTGGCTGTACTCTTATACATGCTGCTGCTAGGCCTGTGTTTCATTTCTCTGACTGGCAGCGCCAGCAGATCTTTCCACAAACACACACACACACACAGAGATCTGCATGAAGGACTTGTGGTATTTACACAAGCGTGGCCAATTCACTTTCTTCTTCCCTGTTCCTTGTTCCCCTGCCTCTGTTGTCCTCTCTCTGACTCTTCTTTCCACGTCAACCCTTTCTCCTTTTTCCCCCTCAGTTTTACTACTTCATACTCTCCCTGCGTTCCATGTGTGGTTCCAGTCTATAGTTTAAAAATGCCAGTACTTTAGTATTGCCAGTTTCTGGCGTAGATGGTAATTCCTTGGGACTGACCACCACTGCTATTCTTAATCTTCTCTACTTCTAGTCTTAATCTTCTCTATCCTTCTTGCTTTCTCTCATTCTACTACCTGCTCTTCCTGCTTATCATATCTGTTCTATGGGACCTTTTTTAAAGGTAGGTCACTCCTGCTTTAAAAGGTGACCTAATATTGTGTGCTATTAAAATGACTTGGGGACTTGCGTGTATTTTATCAGCATTACATGCTACTGAGGACATATTGCATATTATAGTATTCAGTATGTATCAGCACACAATAATTTTGTTTGCAAAAGGTTTGGATCAGGTTGATCATTTCTGACAAACTTTATTTGTTCACTTAAATTCTGTATTTGAATACTGTATTATCTCTAAGATGTAACTTGTTAAATGTGTTAACGTATTATCTTGAATGTGTCGAAAATATATCTAACATTTTGTCTCCCCTTTTTCTAGATCTTTCCACAGCCAAGAGGAAGTTTGCTGAATCTCTGAATGAGTTCAAGTTCCAGTGTATCGGAGACGCAGAGACAGATGATGAGATCTGCATAGGTGAGCTCATGCCAGTGAAATCCAACACACACATTACACCAGCAAATTTCAATGTCCGAATTCCTCAAATAGATTGACATTGTATATGTTCATCCATCCATCCATCCATCCTCAACCGCTTATCCGAGGTCGGGTCGCGGGGGCAGCAGCTCCAGCAAGGAACCC